>JAGXJF010001891.1:0-35615 GCA_019208055.1 Stipa capillata
TCGGAAGGTCTTGCTCGCTCGCACTCCTCGTGCACCATCGACGGTCCCTGTAGCCGTTCGGGGGTGCCATAAGTTTACTGTCTAGACTTGTATCTACGACACATGGTGAGTTCCATTCATTAGAATGTAACCATCCGAGTTTGCGCCTGACAGACAGTTCTTCTAGTGCAAAACACATGTGGAACAGAATCATGTTAGAACCCGGCTAAATTCGTTACAAATCATGCAAGTAAAAAGCAGCGAAGATCACAAATATATATATATATATATACGGAAAATCTATGTGGAACACGTGTGCTACAGTGTCTTATCGAGCGGCGCGCTGAGAGCGGTCGATCGCGCGATCAAAGGCTGCGGCGTTTTCCGGTGCGTTCGGCTCTTCTCACACGCACGCCCCACGCGACAGCGGGTGAATTCAAAGCGTTGGGAACCGCGCCGTGTACCTCTCTCCCTGTGCTCTGGTTAGCAGACATCGGTTGCTCCGGCAGGAAAAGCTAGGGTTCATCGGCGGAAGGCGCGGGCGGTTGGAGGCTCGCTGCGGGTCACTGGTTTGGCGTTTGGCGTTGGCTACCGTGGTCGTCGTGTTCCATCCTCTAGTTTCCAGGCAGCGGTTGCTCCGGCGGGAAAAGCTAGGGTTCATCGGTGGAAGGCGTGGGCGGTTGGAGGCTCGCTGCGGGTCACTGGTTTGGCGTTCGGCGTTGGCTACCGTGGTCGTCGTGTAGCTTTGTGCCTGTCCATTCCATCCTCTGGTTTCCAGGCAGCGGTTAGTGTTCAATTCCGTTCAATTTTTCCTTGTTTGGTTGTTCATCAGAGTTTTTGTGCGACATTTTGCGAGCACAGATTGAGGTGGGGTAAGTGTGGGGGAGTGTTTCTCATAGATTTTCCGTTTTTAGCGTGAGAAGAGGTGATTCATGTTGGTGAGGGGGTTTTGTGAGGTTGATTGGGATTCATGTTGGTGAGGGGATTTTTGTGAGGTTGATTGGCCGAGGTTTTTTGTGGCGGTCAGGTGAGGTTATGTTACTGATTTGGGCGCTGGTGATTGGAATTTTTTAGGTTTTTATGGAGGATGCTTCGTAACATTGCGATTACACTCCAAGGTAGGGGCAGGGGGGAGTTGAGTGGGGTATGAGAAGAGGCGACGCATGTTAGTGAGGAAAATCGTCAGGGGGGGTTTGGTGCGTGTGTGGAGTGATTACCCAAGATTTTTTGTGCACTGGATGTTATTTGGGTTTGTGATTCATAGACGACAGAGTTTTTTTGTGTGCTTTTTTGTGTGAAATTTGTGCGGTTGAGATTTTGCTGAGTCACGGCATTGTTTTTTTGAAGCAGGTCGCAGAATGGTGAGGAAGAAGAAAGAGCAGAATGATGGTTGTGAGTCTTCAAGCAAGCAAAAGGTTATAGTGTCGTTATATGTTTCTGTGCATGCATGTTGTAGTGTTTTGTTGTTCATGTTCACATGGATGTAGTGTTTGTTGTACTATTACCATCTGATCAGTACGCAGTTATCATGCTAATTGACTGCAGTGACCAGTAGTGTTGTTCATGTTTACATGGATGTAGTTTTTGTTGTACTATTACCATATGATCAGTACGCAGTTATCATGCTAATTGACTGCAGTGACCAGTAGTATTGTTCATGTTCACATGGATGTAGTTTTTGTTGTACTATTACCATCTGATCAGTACGCAGCTATTATGCAAATTGACTGCAGTGACCAGTAGTGTTGTTCATGTTCACATGGATGTAGTTTTTGTTGTACTATTAGCATCTGATCAGTACGCAGTTATTATGCAAATTGACTGTAGTGACCATATGACTACTTTTTGCCTGCTAGATAGATTTTGCTTGTTAATTTGCCAAATTGACTCTTTTTTTTGTATTATCATGTTATTATTAGTGTAGCTATAGGAGTAAGTTTTTTTTTGTTAATTGTTTGCAACTGTACGAGTGGGGTGGTGTTGGGGGGAGTGAAACATGTGATTTTTTCTCTCTTTGTTAGGTATTAGTATGCTGTAGCTTGTGTTGTTCATGTCCACATGGGTGTAGTCATGCTGTGCTGTTTTTTAGGATGGACTTTTTTTTGTGTTTAAGCGCAGATACCATGTTTGTTAGTTGTTGTTACCATCTATTTGTTTTACAGTTATCATGATGTTTTAATTGTAGTGACCATACCAGAATTATATTTTAGTTACCTTGCCTGTTAACTACAGTTAGCATGTTACATTAGTTGTTGTACTGATTATTATGGTTTGTTAATTGGGCTTTACTAGGTGGTGATCGTGCGCTCCATAGCCATATTTCTATCATGTGATGATTTTATTACTTTTTTTGTACCTCATTTTTAGGGATCTGTTATTAGAAGGAATAGGGCATCGCCTTCTGCCATCGTGAGAATATATGGACATGTTACAGATGCACAGAAGGATATTGTGGATCAGATGGGGTTCAAATCACTTTTGGACATCAAGTGTGAGACCCTGCACAACCTCTTATCCATTGGCTATCAAGGCAGTATGACCCAGACAATCGTTCGCTAGTTGTGCATGCGCGTGGTAGGATTCCTTTGACCGAGGAATCTGTACATCAGATACTTGGGATTCCTCTTGGTGGCGATGACGTGAAGTATGAGGATGATGAAGAGGCAGAGGATCGTATAGGGTCTGAGTTGTTTCCAGAAGATGGGAAGAGACCTAAAATTACAAAAGTTGGTGAAATGTTAACTGAACATAAAGAAGCTGATGTTTAGATTCAAGAGGTTGTGGCTGATATATATTGTATCCACCCTATTGGCGCCAACCACAAGCAACCAAGTGAGCAACAAGTGTTATTCCTTGCTGGTAAGTTTTTGGTATTAGATGTCATGCATTTATGTGTTTCTTCTCTTAACTATAATGTTCATGCAAATACTGGAAAATGTTTTTGTTGATCATATCCATATGTTCCGTATGTAGGAGGATATAAATGGTGTTCGCCGTCTCAATTGGTGCAAATTTGTTGTTAATGAGTTGCATGGGCAGTTAGCTAAGAAGAATTTCAATAGATCTTGCTTGTTCTACCTGATGGTAAAAACATTGGCCCTTCTATTTTGGTTTTCTGATTGTGTTTTTTGTGCTTCTTTTTTAAAAGGATTTGTACATCTAATATATTCTGTTCATTTTTTTGCTAGTTGCGTTATGTTGATTGTGTGGATCATAGTGGACATGACATTGGATTGTTTGACGCGCCTTTTTCTGTGAATGCTTGGACAAGAGAAGCTGTTGAAGCAATTGTTAATCTGGATGTGCAGAAAGATGGCAGAACTTTCGGCTTGATGGAGGTGAGGGATGGGTACAACCTATAAGTTGTTAATCTGATTTTTTTATGATAGTTTCTAAGTATGTCGAAAGTTACTTTTTTATACATTTTTTGTTTTGTCCAGTTGAAACCTGAATTTTCTGTAAACTTGAGCTTGTTTGGCGGAGCAGCTGGGTTTGAAGAATGGATAAAGCTGAACACAGATCCTGGTTGCTCGAAAGAGGTAATTTTATGGTTCAGTAATGTGATATCTGTTTTTAGTGTAGTATCTTATTTTTCAAATATTTTGCAGGAACGCAAAAAGGTGTCAAATCTCATGCTGAACTTTGGAGTTGGCTTAGGTGGCTTGCTGTGTAATCTTGTTCAAGGATTGACAAAAGTACGGTCAAGTGGAAGTGTAACAACTGAACATGGTCAATTCAGTGGGGCTTATGGAAGATCACGAGGTCAGCAACGCAGGAGTCGAGCGACTGAAATGGCAGCTGGTCCAATGGAGGACTGCTGTGATGACGAGTCAAGTTTTGAGGATTTAGTATCTGATGAGGGTGGTAGTGAGGATGCTGATGTTTCATTTGGTACTGATGATGGCAGCGAGGACGCTAGTGGTGATGAGATATCCGAGTCAGATGACGTGTTGCCAGATGCTTCAATTGGAGTCTCAGATAATGTAGGCAGCAAGGCAGTGTGTGATAATTCTGCTTTTGTTTTTCCATCTCAAGTACCTCTAGGGGAATCAAGCCAGGTGCCTGTGTCAGACCCTAGGTTGCTATTATCACCACAGCTTTCAGAAAACATTAACTCAGATGATAACAGTGAGTATGTACATGCTATGATGAAGGATTCAGCAGCTGATCTTGCAACGCGTCTTGTTGAGATGAAAAGACATCAGGGAGCAGCAGGGGTCAGCTGTGAGAAAATAATCAATGATGAGGCAGTAGTTCCTGAAGATTCAACGGTGTCAGTGAATAAAATGTTGGAGGAAAGCATGACTGTGGGAATATCAGGAGAAAAGAGGAAGGAACTGTCGGAGTATTATTCCGGCAATACTACTTATGGGGCGGCGTGAGCACAGCAAATCAAGATGGGTGCACACGGGAGGCAGGATTTAGACAGGTTCAGGCCCTCACGGAGAGGTAATACCCTACGTCCTGTGTTTGGTGGCTGGTATTGCGTGTATCCCGAGTGCCGCAAGCCCTAGAGAATCGATCTCGAGGTTGCTTGGACTTGGAAATTGTCTATGACCTAGATGACTTGATTGCCTGCCGATCGGAGGTCCCCTACCGGGCCTTATATAGGCGACTGGGGTAGGGTTACAAGAGTTCGAGTCAGTTAATAGATTGGTTCCCTATTCGGTTACAACTGATTCCGGGTATTCCGGGTAGATAATAGTCCTTGTCTTGTACTCCACGCTGATGAGGCGCCCCCGTGTTGTAGTCGGACTCCGAGTAGTCGGCCCGGGCCATCCCGTGGCTGGAAGGCCGGATTCGTCCTCCTTGATGATACCCGGGTGCCATGTCATCATCTGTAGCCCCCGAGTCCTTCACGATCTCACTGCTGCCGGTCTTCACCCCTGAATGACCTTTCCAACTGACTTTGGCTCGCTGGGAGATTGTGAAGGGCTAATGGAGCTTCTGCAAAACAAGACAGTTAGAGCCAAGTAACATTCACCCGTAAGGCAGGAATGTCATGGCGATTGAGCTATTAACGGGTAATCTCTGGTGGCACCCGGTCCATCCCTAGGGACAGGGACCGGCTGATAACCCGGCGTGGGGCATGCCATGAATCCCGACTGAGTTCCCGAGTAGCACCCGGCCCTCCCGAGCGGGTTAAGGGCCGGCTAGTGTCCCCTGAAGGAATGCCTCTGAAACTCTTGTCCGAACCAGAAAAGACCAGCCATGGCGCATAGGTTCCCGAGCTTTGAAGTCTTATGCCGGGTCATTCCACTGAACCTGGGGATCCCAGTTACCAGGGCCTCCGAGTTTTAAGTGCTCGACAGGTCTGGACAGAGAATCCGGCAGCTCCGAGTTGCTCAGCATCCAACTTGTGGCCCACGGAGGACACGCCATTACTGTCCCTCACTCGGGTGTACTCAGACGACTGCGTTCCTGCTTGAGGCCAGCCTCTGATACCCGTCGTAGCCAAAGCGCCCGGTGCCGACTCTCCCGGCATCCGGCTAGTGATTTACTGGAAATACGCTTTGACCTCAGGCTGGCGAAAACGTACTCCTTCGGGTTATTAAGCCTGGAAAACCAACCGTCGGATCATCCCTTTATTGGCCAGCATGAATCACGGCGCCGCCAGGTCGTGGGGCGCGAAACAGATGCGACGTGGCCTGCCAGATGCGCGCGTGGGGGGCGGCGGATTCGGACATGTGCAGACGTGGGGAAACCGAACAGTCGGCCCGCCCCTTTATATTCCAAAGAGACCGCGGGTCTGGCCCATGCACCCACTCACTTTTCTTCTTCTTCCTTGCGCCCGAACGCTTCGCCTCCTTCTCCCAAATCCGCTCGCGCGCGCCGCCTCATCCAAAACCCTAATCCCCGCTCCGGCCATCTCGGATGCAAGCCTCGGACTGGGAAGCCGATCCAACCGAAGCCGAAGAGGACGTTTGGTGTGGAAGCTGCTGAACGAGGAAGAGTCGCCCTCCATCCCGATGGCGCCATGGGTGAAGTCAACGGCGACAGACATGCGGCTGACGATCCTCATGCGGCTCGGGCTGCTGCCACCGAAGGAGTTGGTCGAGTGGCGCTCCACCGCCGGGGAGACCATCCTACCCCGAACACCGGCGAGCTGGTCGTCCACGGACCCTTCTTCGAGCGGGGGTTCTCTGTGCCGGCCCATCCATTCTTGCGGGGGCTGCTCTATTACTACGGGTTGGAGCTCCACAATCTCAACCCCAACAGCGTCCTTCACGTCTCCTGCTTCATCATGCTCTGCGAGTGCTTCCACGGCATTCGGCCCCACTTCGCCTTGTGGAAGCACCTCTTCATGGTGAAGCCGCAGCCGAGCAGGGACAACCCGACTGTAGTGGGCGGCGCCGGGTTCTAGTTGAGGTTGAGAGCCGCGAAGAACTACCCGGCGCCACCAATGCAGTCGTCCAACAAGGGCTGGCACGCCTACTGGTTTTACTGCGCCAACCCGGAGCCGTCGTTGCCGGCCTTCTCAGGTCAGCCGCCGGTGGCCAGGCTGAGCTGGTCGGATCTGCCACTCGAGAGGGAGCAGGACAGCGTCGCCGTCGTGATGGCGCAGCTGGAGGCGACGATGAAAGCCGGGGTCACCGGGGCAGTCGTCGCCGTACGTTCGTCCGGTGGCTGGTGCAGCCCGCCAAGCTGCGAGCGCACCCGTTGTTCGAGTACACCGACGCGGACGACACGACCCGAGAGTCGGCGGAGGAGCTCACGGAGGGCGAGATCTAGAGCCGGCTCGAGAGGATTCTGGCTCAGGGGACGAGCCTGGATTTCTCCGGGCGGCCGGCCCCTTTCTGCCGGGCGAACCCCCCGAGTGACGTAAGTACCCGAGTCCCGCCTTTTTGGTTCTTCCTCCATTTCTTCAACGAGTCTCACTCGAGGTTTTGCTTTTCGCGTTTCGGCAGGTGCTATTCGGCTTCTATTCCAAGGCTCCCCTGCCGGAGGACGAGATTTGGAATCAGCCGTGCTACGCTGATGTCCCGAGCGGCGGGCCGCCGCCGCAGGGGGCAGTCGGGGCTCCGTCTCCCGGCGCCGGCCAGGGCGCCGGGTCCTCCGGCGCTGGCGATGCGCGGCGGGTCTTCTTCGTCCGGCGCCGCCCCTTCGAAGGGCGCCGGGTCTTCAAAGGGTGCCGGGCCTTCTAAGGCGCCGGCGACCGCTCCGCCCCGTCCTCCTCCACCAAGCACGCCAGCTCAGGAGGACGACGAGGACTCGGACGATGCTAGCGGCTTCCGAGTGCAGAGGCGGAGGCGGCCGGCGGGCACCACCCAAAGGAGTCGGGGCAGCTCCGCCGCCAAGCCGACCACCGTCGTGAGGGGCGCCATCTCGGCGGGGACAGGGCGGCTCAGCTCCGGGCACCAACTCGGCGGCCCCGTCCGCTGCGGGGACCGCACCGACGGGCCATGAGGACACCGCCACTGGTGCCGACCCGGTAGCGCCGGCCGGTACCGGATCTGCCCCGGTTGAGCAAGAGGACCCCAATGGCGGCGCCAGTCCGACGGCGCAAGCCGCCGTGGGAGCCGTATCGGCGGAGCAAGAGGGCTCCGCCGCCGGCGCTGATCCGGTAGCGCCGGTCGCTGCTCCGAGTGAAGGCTCTCGGGCGGCCGAAGATGACGTTCCCCCCAGCCGGGGGGAAAAGCGGGATGCCAGCGCCGCCTTCGGGGCACCCGGCGAGTTGGGAACCTCGCTGGCCCCAGCTGCCGCCGCGCCTGGGCGGCGAACCGCGGGGGCCAGGAAGCCCATCGCCGTCCCTCGGTCTTCGAAGTAAGTGTCTGACTGACTGTCTTCTTGTCTTTGTTTCTTTTAAGTGCTGACATGGTTGGCCTTGCCTTCTGCAGGACCCGGAGGGTGGGGGACGTCCCGAAGGCGCCCCCGAGTGGCCCGGAACCCAGCCAAGACGGGGACCTCCCAGCGCCAGACACTCGGGCCCCGTCACCTCCACCTGCAGCAGGCTCTCCGTCTCCCCGGTCGTCGTCGCCTCAGCCCGCGGGCGCTCCCCAGCCATCCCCCGAGCAGCCCGGCGCGCCGTCCGCCTCACCGACCGCCACTCAGGAGGAAACCTCTCCTGGAGTTTTGGCCCCGGTGGGGCCTGCGGGCACCAGCCAGGACACGGAGATGGTGGAGGGCGCGGGTCCCGAGGCTGCTGGGGCCACCCCGCAGGGACGTGGGGGTGGGCCCGGCTCGGCCTCGCCGATGCAGGAGTTCAGCGCGGCTCCACCTCCGCGGCCGTGCTCGGAGTTGGTGCGCCGACCTCTCCGAGTCCGGGAGACGGGCCCGGGGTCGCCGACCACCACGGTCGACGATACCGAGGAGGAGAAGGAGTGGCAGGCGGCCGCGGACGCCGCGGCTCAAATCAGAGAGATCCTCCCGGCCTTGCTGAAGGCCGCGAAGGAGGGCGCCAACCTGCTGAATGGCAGGCTGCGTCCTTTGATGGAGGTAGGCCGTTTTCGCCCTTGTAGGAGTATGTCCGTAGGGAGTAGCCCCCGGGCCTCTGCCCGACTACGTTAGTCAGGCGGAGGGCCCTTTGCTTTTTTCTTTGTAGTCTTCACTCTGGGTGCACGAACAGTGCACCCAGAGGGTGTAGCCCCCGAGCCTGCGTTCGACTAGGATAGTCGGGCGGAGGGTGTAGTTGTCTTTTTCAGTCTGACTCTGGGTGCACGAACAGTGCACCCAGAGGGTGTAGCCCCCGAGCCTCCACTGGGTCCTTGGGACCGAGTGGAGGGTTCTTATGCCTTTGCCGGGTGGCCTGACACGTTTTGTTCCTTTTGCAGGCTCTGAACAAGCGGTCGCAGAATAAGACCGCCTTCCTCCAAGACCGACTGCCTGTTATCGAGCGCCTGGAGCTGCAGAAGTCCGAGTGGGACAAGTTGACCCGCGAGTCGGCAGTCGGCGGAGGACGTGGCCCGCAAGCGCGGGGTGGAGATTACCGGCCTGCAAGCGGGCCTGTCGCAGGAGATGGCCAAAACCCGAGGTGAGTGAACCGAGCTGTTTGTTGCCTCTCCCCCTGTCGCATTTTTGTCTTGCTGACGCGTCGTCTCCTGCAGCCGCCGAGGAAGAGGGTTGCCCGGCTGAGGGCGGAGCTCGAGACGATGACGGCCCGCGCCCGGGACCTGGACGCCGCCAAGGAGCAGGCCGGGGAAGCTTGAGGAGGCGCTCCAGGCGGAAAGGGCCCGCGCGGAGCAGCTCGGGCGTGAGGCCGAGTCGGCAGCCAAGCAGGCCGCTGACTCGGAGGCGGCGCTGTTGGCGGAGAAGGCTCGTGCCGAGCAGCTCGAGCGTGAGGCCGAGTCGGCGGCCAAGAAGGCCGCTGACGCGGAGACGGCTGCCGAAGCCGCGAAGAAAGCTGCCGCAGCCGCGGAGTCCGGTGAGTGCCCGTTGTTGACTGTGGTTTTGTCCAGGTCTACTGTTCACTTTGCTCATGCTTGTTTTTGCTGCAGATTCGAAGGCGTGTCTCGAGAAGTCCCGGGGGATGATCGAGTCGCGCTGAAGGCCGGGCAGGTAGCGTGTGGCGCCGTCTGGCCGGATGAGACGGCCCCAGACTCCGTCGCGGCAGTCGCCGAGCGGCTGGGCCAAGTGCCCGACCAGGTGGCGAACATCGAGGCGGACGGGCACGCGGACGGGGGCCAGCATAGTCCTGTCGTGGCGCGGTCCCACTACCCGCTGCTGGATATGCAGGCATCGGGGAGGGGTATGCCGCCGACTTCCCAGAAGAAGATATTTCGGGGATGATGCAGTCCGTAGAGTCCACCGTCGATTCGCTGATCAAGCGGCCGGGCCTGTAAAAAGTAGAAGCAGCTGTAAACTGCTCGGGTTAGCCGAGTAAAGCTTGTAAGGGACTCGGGGATGCTGAGTGAATTTTGTAAAGGACTCGGGGATGCCGAGTGACTTATGTACTTGCTCGTTTTAACAAGTAAATTTTTTGTTTCTGCTCGGGAAAAGACTCGTATTCCTGTGTGCTTTGAGTTTGTTCATCTTTGCTCTTCGCCAACCCGTTGTAGCCTCCTTAGCGCAGGGATTAGCCGGTGGCGTGTGTCCCGTGTAGCGTAAGGGTGCGGCGTAAACTGGCGATTGGAGTCAAAGAGTTAACGTTGGACTTTATACACAGTACTTCAGTATTCCGCGAGGGCAAAGCCGTGTATGCATCGAGTGCCTGCTACGAGCGGGCGTAGCAGGTCAGTCGGGAAGAAGAAAAAACTTGCTTTTGGGTGGAGCGAAAAAGAAAGCTCTTTATTAATGTATTCATGTTCATAAAACACTTAAGCATAGAAGCGACGTAGCTGTTCGATGTTCCATGCGTTGGTGAAGATGTTGTCGTCGCCGTCCTTCAGTCGGTAAGCCCCCGGGCGTAGTACTTCGGCAACTATGTACGGGCCCTCCCACGGCGGCGATAGCTTGTGCTGCTCCTTTGCTCGATTGGACTCGGCGTAGAACCAGGTCGCCGACGTTGAAGGAGCGGCCACGTACATGTCTGCTGTGATATCGCCGTAGGCTTTGCTGGTACTTGGCCGAACGAAGGAGCGCCACCCTCTCGGGCTTCCTCGAGCTGGTCGAGAGCGTCCTGTCTGGCCTCTTCTGACTCAGCCTCGCTGAAGGCACGGACGCGGGGGGACCCGTACTCCAGGTCAGTCGGGAGGATTGCCTCGGCACCGAAGACCATGAAGAACGGGTGTGTAACCGGTTGACCAGTTGGGCGTGGTCCGAAGGCTCCAGAGTACTGATGGTAGCTCGGCTGCCCACTTGCCTGCGAACTTATTCAGTCGCTGGAAAATTCGAGGCTTGAGGCCTTGGAGTATCAAGCCGTTGGACCGCTCGACTTGCCCGTTGGTGCGTGGGTGTGCCACGGCGGCAAAGTCGAGGCCGATGTTGTAGTCGTCGCAGAATTGGAGGAAGGCTCGCCCGGTGAACTGGGTACCGTTGTCTGTGATAATGCTGTTGGGTACGCCGAACCGGAAGACAATGTCCCGGACAAACTCGACGGCCTTTTCAGCAGTTATCGTGGTGACCGGCTTGGCTTCGATCCACTTGGTGAACTTGTCGACCGCGACGAAGAGATGTGTGTAGCCCCCGGGAGCCTTCTTGAGAGGGCCGACCATGTCCAGACCCCAGACCGCGAAGGGCCAGGTGATCGGGATAGTCTGGAGGGCCTGAGCCGGCAAGTGTGTCTGCCGGGCGAAAGTGTTGGCATCCCTCGCAAGTGCGGACAATGTGCTCCGCGTCGGACACAGCAGTCGGCCAGTAGAAGCCCCTGTCGGAAGGCTTTCCCGACTAGTGACCCGGGCGCCGCATGGTGTCCACATACTCCCGAGTGAATATCGTGCAGTAGTTGCTTGCCCTGCTCGTGGGGTATGCACCGTTGGAGGATCCCGGAGGTGCTCCTCTTGTAGAGCTTGCCGTCGACGACGACGAAGGCCTTGGCGCGTCGCGCAATGCGGCGTGCCTCGGTTTGGTCCGGCGGGAGGGTGTCCCGCAGGAGGTTGTCTAGGAATGTGACTGTCCAGTCGGGAGTGTCGGTGAAGACTTCTGCTGAAGGCTGCTGAGCGGCGTCACTCTCCGGGACTTGCTGTTCTTTGGCCTCGGGTGTTGTGTCTGCCTTGATAGAAGGGGACGTGCAACTCCTGGAGAAAAACTCCAGCCGGAACGACGTCCCGACTGGACCCCAGTTTGGCGAGTGCATCCACAGTTTCGTTGTCTCGGCGCAAGACATGGGTGATTTCGAGGCCGTCGAACTTGGCTTCGAGCTTGCGAACTTCTTGGCAGTAGGCTTCCATGGGAGGGATCTCGGCACGACCAGTCCTTCATGACCTGCCTGACAACCAGTTCCGAGTCTCCCGCGCGCGAGGAGGCGGCGGATCCCGAGTGAAACCGCAAGACGAAGACCGTGGAGCAGAGCTTCGTACTCGGCAACGTTGTTGGATGCCGGGAAGTGGAGCTGCAACACGTACTTGAAGCGCTCGCCCTTGGGAGAGATGAGCACGACACCAGCCCCCGCGCCCTGGAGCATCAGAGAGCCGTCGAAGTAGAGTGTCCAGTGCTCGAGGTCGACGACGGAGGGCTGGGGACTGGACTTCTGTCCACTCGGCCATGAAGTCGGCGAGAGCCTGGGACTTGATGGCCGTGCGGGGGACGTAGACTATGCTGAAAGCCATTAGTTCCATCGCCCACTTGGCAATCCGACCCGTGGCATCGCGATTGTTGATGACATCGGCGATTGGGAAGGAGCTGACCACCGTGATGGGATGTCCCTGGAAGTAGTGGACTAGCTTTCCGTGACGTTATGAACACCGCATAGATGATCTTCTGTATCTGAGGGGTACCGCGCCTTGGACTCGGAGAGGACTTCACTGATGAAGTAGACCGGGCGCTGGACCTTCTGAATGTGGCCGGGCTCGGAGCGCTCCACCACCAAGACCGTGCTGACTACCTGAGTAGTCGCTGCGACATAGAGAAGCAGTGGTTCACTGGGCATGGGAGACGCTAGCACCGGGGGGTAGTTAAGAACTTCTTCAAGCCGTCGAGGGCGTCCTGGGCCTCGGAGGTCTAGGTGAAGGTCTCCGACTTCTTCATGAGCTTGTAGAGGGGCATGGCTTTCTCGCCGAGTCGGGAGATGAATCGGCTGAGGGCTGCCATGCACCCGGTCAGCCGCTGGACGTCTTTGAGGTTCTTCGGTGGGCCCATCTTGACGATGGCGTCGATCTTTTCCGGATTGACTTCGATTCCTCGTTCGGAAACGATGAAAACCGAGTAGCTTACCCGAAGGGACCCCGAATACACATTTTTCGGGGTTGAGCTTCATGCTGAATCTTCGAAGGTTGGAGAAGGTCTCTCCCAAGTCGTTCAGGAGGTCTTCTCTCTTTTGGGACTTGATCACCACATCGTCGACGTAGGCTTGTACGTTCCGGCCGATCTGCGACTGAAGGCAGCGCTGTATGCACCGTTGGTACGTGGCGCCTGTGTTCTTGAGGCCGAAAGGCATGGAGACGTAGCAGAAGGCGCCAAACGGAGTGATGAAAGATGTCTTGATCTCGTCATACTCCTTCATCTTGATCTGGTGATAGCCCGAGTAAGCGTCGAGAAAGCACAAAATTTCACATCCGGCCGTGGAGTCGACCATTTGGTCGATGCGAGGCAGGGTGAAAGGATCTTTGGGACACGCCTTGTTAAGGCTAGTATAATCAACACACATCCTCCACTTTCCATTCTTTTTGCGAACAAGAACTGGGTTCGCTAACCAATCGGGATGATACACTTCTTTAATGAAGCCGGCTGCTAAAAGCTTGGCTATTTCTTCTCCTATAGCTTGACGTCTATCCTCAGTGAATCGGCGCAAGCGCTGTTTGACCGGCTTGGCGTCCGGCCGAACATTCAGAGAGTGCTCGGCAGCTTCCCGTGGAACTCCGGGCATGTCGGAAGATGTCCATGCGAAAATATCCCGGTTGTTCTGGAGGAAGCTGACGAGCGCGCTTTCCTATTTGTCACTGAGCGCAGTCCCGATCTGCGTCGTCTTCGAGGGGTCTTCAGGGGTCGAGCTGAATTGCCTTGGTGTCCCGCTGCCGGCTGGAAAGATGTCGATGTCGAAGCCTTCTTGGATGGCGGTGCTTCCTCAACCACGGCCGACTTGAGATCGGAGAGGGTGGCCTCGGCGATCTGGGTCCGCGGCGAGGTTGCAGTTTTCTAGGTCACACGTGTAAGCATGCTGGAAGCTGCTTTGCACTGTGATTACCCCGTGGGGGCCCTGGCATCTTAAGCTTCAAATAGACATAGCTGGGGACAGCCATAAATTTAGCGTAGCAGGGACGTCCCAGGATGGCATGGTATGATCCTGGGAAGTAGACGACCTCGAAGGTGAGGGTCTCGGTCCGAAAGTTGTCGGGAGTGCCAAAGGTAACGGGCAGGCTGACCTGCCCGAGTGGACTCGCCATCTTGCCGGGTACCACCCCGTGGAAGGGTGCACCAGTCGGCTTGATCTCGGAGCGAGAAATCTTCATGTCGTCGAGGGTCTTGACGTAGAGGATGTTGAGACCACTCCCGCCGTCCATGAGGACCTTGGTGAGGCGGACGCCGCAAACGATCGGGTCGACCACCAAGGGGAATCGTCCCGGCTGGGGTATGTAGTCGGGGTGATCCACGCATCCGAACGAGATTACGGACTCGGACCATCGCAGGTACTTGGGCACGGCCGGTTCCACTGCGTTGACCTCTCGATCAATGATCTTCTGGCGACGCTTGGACTCGTAGCCGTTTGGTCCGCCAAAGATCATCAAGCAAGCGGTCTCTTTCGGGAACTCGTCACTCTCGTCCGGAGGGGGCTCCTTTTTGCCCTTGTTGGGGACGTAGGGCTTGTTCAAGTTCTTCAAGAGGTTGCAGTCGCACGTCAGATGATTGGACTTCGGTCCATGGAAGTGACACGGTTGACTCATCATCTCTTCGAAGGTCGCGTTGGTGCGCTGAGGTCGGCGCGGCGGGGCGCGCTCAGCCGTAGCAACGAGATCTCCGCCCTTGCACTTCCGGTGCTTCTTCCTGGAGGACTCGGGTTGAGGATCCCGACTGGGTGAGTCGGACACCTTGCCCTTGCCTTTTCCCTTGTCGTCCCGAGTAGCACTTCGGACGGCCTCTTCACCGGTGGCGAAGTTATTGGCTATGTCGAAAAGCTCACGCGTAGTCTGGGGATTCTTGCGCGCTATCTTGTGGATGAGGTCGGTGCTCCGACTCCCTTGGAGAAAGCGGTAATGACGTCGCCCTCTCAGACTTCGGGCAAAGAGTTCTTCTTCTTGGAGAAACGTTGGATGTACTCTCGGAGAGTCTCATCCGCCTCTTGTGTGCAACTGTGGAGATCCCACGCGTTCCCGGGTTGATTGTACGTGCCTTAGAAGTTGTTCACGAAGAGGGTCTCGAGGTCGCTCCATGTTTGGATGCAACCCGGTGGTAAGCTGGTAAGCTAGGCTCGCGCCGAGTCGGCCAGGAACAGCGGCAAGTAGTGGATCGCGACGTAGTCGTTCCCACCATTGGTCCTACACGCCGTGTGGTAGTCGGCCAGCCAGATGTCCAGTCGAGTCTCTCCAGTGTACTTGTCGATGCCGGTGACTCGGAACTGCGACGGGAAAATCACATTGCGGATTCCGGGGACCGAATGCCTTCGGGCCCGAATATCCCATGCCGGAGGAAGTCGGAGAACGTCCCCGGCTGGTGGCGCCTCTGTCGCCGCGGTGGCCGCCATGATCGTCTCTCTAGGAAACCATGATGAGTGCTTCCTACAGCGCCTGCAGGGTCCCTCGGTCCGAGTCGATCGCGGACCGGTGCAGCTTGCCGGGCGTTTTTGTCCGCATCCTGTCGGGCGCGGGCTCCTGGCGGCTATGGTGCCCCGGGCGTCGCGATTGGGCCCGAGTCGCTCATGTACAGCTCCCGCCAGCTGATGCCGGTCGGGGCTTGCCTGTCGTCCACCCATGTTTGATGGGCTTTTCGGCAGTGTAGAGCGCCGACTCCTTGCACCTGCTGAGGAGCCGGGATGACCTTCTGACGCTTCGGCATGCTGGAGGGCGGTTTCCTCTAGTAGAACTCGGAGTCGCCGAAGTTCATCGTGCCCCGGGTTGCCCTCGGGGATCTCAATGGCGCGTGCCGCCATCGTGGCCGCTACGATGTTGTGACTCGGGAGAGGAAATATCGGGACTCCTTCCCTTTCGCGCATGCGGAGCTCATTGTGGACCTGGCGTCCACGAGCCCTCATGTCGTCGTTGCGTCGTTGGTCGTCACGCTGGCGTGCGAGCTGAGTCTGTTGCTCGATCAACTCTTCCTCCTTAGCAAGGAGTCGGAGTCGGGTGGCCTCGAGCTCAGCCGGTGTTTGTTCCACAATGGGGACCTCTTGGCCATCGCCGCCATCTGGCGAGTCGGCGTTGGCCATGAAGACTTCCCGGGATGGATGGTGGCTGCAAGAGCTCTCATCCTCGTCCGAGTAGTACTCGAGGACGGGGAGGAGAGAGTCAATAGCTCCCACCAGTCGGGATCCGAGTGCAAACTTATGCGCGGCAAACGGATCTGGTTTCGGCGAAGCCTCTTCCCTGGGGAGAGGGGCCGAAAGCGCCGGGCTCAGGGGGAGGCCCGTGCTGAAGAGTTGATGAAGCCTCTGCCGATCGGGGCGTCGCCGAGTAGCAGAGGTGAAGCCGGCCGATCTTGTCGGCAATGAAATTCAACTTTCCAAATTGGAAGAGTTGGCCGCGGTCCGGGACAGCACTCATGAAGGCGAATTTCATGATGCTTCCCGAGACGAAGATGTTGTTGACGTTGACGAAACCCATCTAGATTCGTGCAGATGGATCTATGCGCACTCCCCTACCTGGCGCGCCAACTGTCGGAGTATTATTCCGGGAATACTACTTATGGGGCGGCGTGAGCACAGCAAATCTAGATGGGTGCACATGGGAGGCAGGATTTAGACAGGTTCAGGCCCTCACGGAGAGGTAATACCCTACGTCCTGTGTTTGGTGGCTGGTATTGCGTGTATCCCGAGTGCCGCAAGCCCTAGAGAATCGATCTCGAGGTTGCTTGGACTTGGAAATTGTCTATGACCTAGATGACTTGATTGCCTGCCGATCGGAGGTCCCCTACCGGGCCTTATATAGGCGACCGGGGTAGGGTTACAAGAGTCCGAGTCGGTTAATAGATTGGTTCCCTATTCGGTTACAACTGATTTCGGGTATTCCGGGTAGATAATAGTCCTTGTCTTGTACTCCACGCTGATGAGGCGCCCCCGTGTTGTAGTCGGACTCCGAGTAGTCGGCCCGGACCCATCCCGTGGCTGGAAGGCCGGATTCGTCCTCCTTGATGATACCCGGGTGCCATGTCATCATCAGGAACCTAGTGGAGCAGCAGAAGATAGCATGATGAATTGTGTTGTTGATGGTTCTGTATGCCCAAAAAGGGTTAAGGTTGATGAAGTGTTATCTACTTCAATGTTCTCTAATAAGAAATCTAAAAGGTAATAGCTTCCATACATTTTTGTTCTTTTTCATATTGTTTCATTTGTTTAGTTGTAGAGTAACTTTTATAACAGTGTTTTATTATTTAGTTGCAGTGTATCCAGGGGGGCGGCAAGGTACATTTAAAAGACAAGCAACAAGGTTTTCTCCACGGCTTGCAGGTTTGCGATCAGAATGTGAATTAGGTAGCTCAGGGAAACCAATTGTTGTAAATTCACCAATTGTTGTTGAGGATATGATATCAAATAGTGGAAGGAAGGAGAATCCCATTGTCATCAACTCTCCAAGTACCGGTGTAGAATGCATGATCAAACCTGGAAGTAGCAGGATACCTGTTGTTGTTTCACCTACGGTGAATGTAGACAATGCAGCTGGTCATGGTAGTGGTACATATATGGTTGACAGACAGACTCCTGCGTCTATAAGAAGTGTTGGTGCTTCTCGCCATTGCAATGTACCTGTAATACCCGAAACACCTTGTAAACACCTAAATGTATCGATTAGGGTTTTGCCCTGCATTCATGCATACATGGCATCCTCATCACCACACCTCGCGAACCTTAGTTGTATATCAAACTCTAAAATATAGAATATGTGCATATCTCATCCTTGAAAACTCAATTTGTGGAAATTAACACCAATCAATTTATTTGAAGTATCGAACTTCGATACTAACGTAAGCAAGGAGGGTGGGGCCAGTGAACCCCGTGCGATGAGCCCCTCCCAAAATCTTCTCCCTCTTAACCCTTTCCTCCTTCCCAAAGTTTCTCCAAAAGACCACATACAATCATAGCTCGGATAGCCCCTCCGAGAGGAAACCCTAATAGTGCCGCAGAAACTAGGGTTGAGAGAATGGACAAGTAAATGAGCTTGAAAATTTGTCAAACTTTGGAAATAAGCTAGAATAGTGAAATATAGGACCCATGCCAAGTTTCATAATTTTTGGGGTAACCTAAACCCTAGTCGCAATTTAAAGCGTCGAGTTAGGTCAAAGTTAGGATTTGAACTGGACACCCATTCCAATGACCTCCAAATGGGTTCAAATTTGCACAGTAGGTCCCTAAATAATTTTAGAAGGCTCTGGTAAAAATTTCAGAAAGTTTGGAGCAAGTTTCACACATAAAATAACGAGGGAAGTGATCTGGTGTTAAAGAAAAAGAAAAAAAGGAAAAATAAAAAGAAAACGGGCGCAGGCCGTGGCCTACTGGGCCACCCCGGCCGGCCCAACTTCGCCCGCGCCCCCTCCATTTCCCGCCTTCTCCCTTCGGTGGCGCCCCGAGCCGTCTGCGCCTTCCCCCTCCCGCTCCCCTGTCGCCCGGGCCCGCCTGCCAGGCCGCGCCCGCCACGCCTCCGGCGACCAATGGCCGAGCGGGGCGGCACCTCCGCTCCGACCAACCCGCTCCCGACCGCGCTGCCCATTAAAAGGCCGTCCCGACAGCGCCCCGCTCCCCTGTCCGAACCCAGCAGCCCCTCCTCCAAAACCCTAGCGCCTCCCGGAGCCAATCCTTTCTCCCCCGACGCCGGTCAGCAGCTCCGGTGAGGAATTCTCGCCGCTCCGGTGAGCCCCTTGCCCATTGCTCCCCACTGCCAAGCTCCCCATCCTCCACTGATCCTTTCCCCCTCCTCCATTTTCCAGGACCACGCAGAAATCTCCCCTGCCGCGGTTGTCGTCTCCAACTCCGGCGCCTCCTCCGACGAGCGCGTTCAGCCGTTCCAGTGCTCCCCCGCCTCCATTCTTCCCTTCATGAGCTCGTCCCTTCCATTCCCAACTCATCCCGCTTCTCCTCTTTGCAGATCCCACCTCGGAGCTCCTCGTCGCCGGTCACCGGAGCACCTCCGCCACTGCTCCCCGTCGCAGCCCATCTTCCGGCCTCCCCCAGCCTTCCCGCACCTCGGCATCAGCCCTAGAGTGAGCCGCTGCCCCTTTTGCCCCATTCCCCAAGCTCGATTGCGTTCGGGAGCTTGCTCCGGCGAGCATGCCGGCCATGCGCCGCCGTCCAGAACCGCCGCCGGCTCGGTCCAGTAAGGAGAGAGAGAGGGAGAGGTGAGAGGGAGAGAGGAGACCGCGTGGCCCCTTTTTATTGGGCCACGGGTGCTCGGTTAGGGCCCGCTGGTCAGCGGGTGTGGGGTCATGTGATGCGGATCCCGGGTGCGTTTGGTTGAGTGCGCGAGAGATTTAGGGTTAGCTGCGGGGTAGGGTTCGGGTGGCCGTTGCGATTAAGGTTTGAATTGTTTAGAGGCAGAATTTGTATTAAACTTGGAAAATTCATAACTTTCAAACCACAGCTCCAAATTTGACAAATTTTATATTTCTGGAAAGCTTATGAAAAACTCTACACTTTGGCTGAATTAAAATCTTAATTTGATTACATGCACAGGGAGTTATTTAGAGTAGAAGAATTGCCACTTCCGAGGTTCCGTTAGCCCTAGAACTTCATCCGTAGCTCCGATTCCGACAAGCTAGACCTTTCTGGAATCCTTGCGAAGTTTCCTACGACATGAAGCAACTAGAACCTCAGTAGGGTGACATGCATAGTATCACCTCGTAGGAGACAAATTATTAGCCCATCTTATCGTCGTTCGTCGTAAAGCCCTAGTTCGAGCATTGTAACTTCATTTGCGTCGAGCCCTCGATTTGTGTTACTCATAACCTACCAACATAACCAGTACCTTACCATGCCCTAACATCGACGTTAATAACCCTAAGTCATCTTAATCTCGCATAAAATGACATGCATGCATATTAGTGCTTTCATACCATTACTACTAACCCTCGAGTAAAAATTGGGCAACTTAAGTATTCACTTACCTTCAAGTCACCATTAGTATTGCATATCTCGCATGACATATCATGCATACATGCTGGACCTTATGCATCTCTTTATTGTTTATTTTCCGGTACTCGTATTCTCATAACAGAAGGTGACGAGGAAGACCACTTGGCTTACGACATCGAGCAAGAGCTAGATCCTAGCACCCAAGGCAAGCAGAGCTTGTTGCATTGCACTCTTAATATTGTTCGTATATCCCTGATTGTATGCTTTATTCTCGCACGTATTGTTTGAATACTAGCATGCTAGGGATGTGATTGGATTGAGTCAGGGTCGATGGTTGGTTGGAGTATGATCTATTGTGTGTCAGTGATGGTCTAAATCTAAAAGATTAATCAACTGGAACCTTGATAATAAGTGAGATGGGAGAGCCGAGGGTGGGTGCACGATGGATAAGGTGGTATTGTAACGAGAAGGAAGAAGGCGAACCCGGGGAATGAAGGATGATGTGAGATTGAGATATTCGCCATACCACCGGAGGTGATTTCATCGTGCACTTTTCCCTTTCCACGCGAGGACGTTAGCGGCAACCGACGCTTTGGTGTTGATGGATGGGCCTACCTCTTGGAGGCTAGCTACCTCAAGAGAGTGAGGCGTCCACCTCACCTTAGGAATCGGGGTGTCGGTAACGGTCCGAGAGAATAAATGATGATAGGACGTTAGCGGCAATCGACGCTTTGGTGTTGATGGACGGGCCATCCCCTTGGAGACGCGTATCTCAAGGAGGAGGCATCCACCTCACCTTAGGAATCGAGTTGTCGGTAACGGTCCGAGAGAATGGTAATGAGTTATGATAGGACGTTACGGCAATCGACGCTTTGGTGTTGATGGACGGGCCATCCCCTTGGAGACGCGTATCTCAAGGAGGAGGCATCCACCTCACCTTAGGAATCGAGTTGTCGGTAACGGTCCAAGAGATAAAATGGTTATAGAATGGATATGGATTGAGATGATGGTCATGGATTGGATGCATATGGGAAAGAGTCTATCGGATTTTAGGTGGTAAAGCTTGTGATGTTATCTAGAGGTCAATGTTACTGCTTTATGTATATTGTTACTCTGAGAAGCATCCATGTTTACTTCTGTTGTAGTATATCCATGTGTAGGACATTTAATCAAGCACGATTAAGTCTTGCGAGTACGTTTGTACTCACCTAGGATATTCCTAGAGCTTGCAGGTGAGCCGGTGGTCGAAGACTATTTCGACGATGCCTAATATTGCTGTTTCCTCGGTAGTGTTCGACATTTTGGGAAAGCTTTTGTGGGTATGAATCAGCGGATGATGTTCCGCTAAGGGTTTGCCAAAACTATTCCGCTGTTGTTCGTTTATCTTATGTAATGGTTTACTTCTTCGGTTATCACCGACTGATGTAAACATATGAGTCCCTCGGGTGGACGATTAGTAGTATTACTGTTAATTAGAGTTTTGTTGTGCTATCAAGTTGTTATTCAGGCTGCCCATATACATTGCGTGTATGATTTGAAGTATATGGGTATGTCGTGAAGGATTGAGGTGGTTCCTCTCTTCACCCCGTTGAGCAGGTGTCGACTGAGTGACCCGCTGGCTGAGATGCAGTGCCGGCCAGGCAGGGTGTGGGTGGGTTCTACCGGGCCTTCGGGTGACCCACTAGCTTCGAGCTAGGTTAGGGTGTGGGTAGAATCACCGGGCTCCTTCGACCTTGCTTCACCTGGTGGAATTGGGAACGACTCCGAACCTTCACCGGAATCTGTGAATCGTATGTGGCTCTGGGAAGCTTAGTCGCTTCCGGCCGGCTCGACCCACGGTGATAGATACATACGACGTATGGCGCGTATGGTATGTGGGTCGAGTGTCGGATCCCTCTCCTGCGGTGCGTACGGCGCAGGTACCGTGCCACCCAGTTGACGGATCCTTCGGTCCTTGGCGATTATCCTTTCCCTTAACCATATGTGATTCCGGGGCCGTGACAGTACCAAACAGTAGGTGCGGTGTTGATGTTCCTGTATCTATTCAGCAGCTAGCAGCAAATTTTGTGGAGAGGAGGAGCACTGCAGCAAGCAGCAGTATGCCCATTAGCGCTGAAGGTAACGAATACACATTGCAACATGAGATCCAGGGGATAGAGGGTGATGGTTTTAGTGTGAAGGAAGGGGTGGTGTCAGTTTCTGCAGGACAAGGCCATGTGATGACAACACCTATGGTGAATGCAATCAAACCAGGCGCACCCCGACATGCATACAAGGAATGAAGTGGACAATCGACTTGGTATGTTCACACCCCCAGGGTTTGATTTGGGGATAGATTTCTCATCTCCAGCACATAGTACGACATGAGAACAAGCTGTCATGTTTGAACAACCGCTTGCATGGGCTTCTCCAGAAGGTAGGTTTTGAATGATATTTTTTTTGGGTAGATAACATCTGATAATTGTGCTAACTAGATTTCATTCTGCTTGTTTTTGTCTTATGTCTTGTCATACAGGATACAACATTGCTGGTGATGAAGTATTGCCAAGTGCATCAACGGATGGGTACTACGAGGAGATGGATGATGCATTTGAAATGAATGAGGCTTTTGCAGCGGCGCTTGATGAGATTGAAAGAGAACTTGAAGCTACAAGGGGCAGTCAATTGTCAATAGCAAAGGAAAGTAGAAGTCCAGAGGCCAGCAGTTTGCAAGTTGTGGAGGAAACTCAAAGATTAAAGTAAAGTCAGCAAGGGAAAGAGAAGGAGGGAAAGATTCAAAGGCTGCAGTTGAGGAGGTGGTTTTTGTACGTGACACACAGGTGTATGGCAGGAGTAGCACACCTAAGGATCAACCTCGTAAGGGGAGAGTCAAGATGCCGTCAAAGTACAAGCTATCACCATACGACAAAGTTACTGTGAGCAGTGAGCAAGAAGATGTGTATAGAAAGATTTTGGGCAGTTGTAAGAATGCTAGAGGGTCAAAGATAAAGAAGTAAGTTTCATATTTTTTTGTTTCTTTTTGCTGTCTTTTCTGATTTTGTACCAATTTTGGATGTTATTTTCTTTTTAACGAGTTAATTGTGTTTTTGTAGGGTAAAAATCATCCAGTATGAATCTATGTGGGTGTACACGGAAGAATTTGCAGAATCAGTAAAGCTGAGGGGTGAATTGTCTAATAATATGGGCGAAATTGGGATATCTTATGTAAGGCATCACCACAAGAAGGAAAAGAAGGTTGTTTTTCCTTACTTGGTTGCAAGGTACCTATTGGAAGGGAATCTGGCTAAGAAATTTATTAAAGATCAATTTGCAAGAGAAAGGGCGGGGGAGAAACTGAGTTGTCAGGAGATAGTAAGTCCTAGTAACATTCATATTGTTCAGATTGGTTGCTCAATATCATGCTGATAAGATTTGGTTACTTACTGTTTTTTTTGTATCATCCTAATAACTGTGTGTTTTTTTGGTGGTAACGTGTTTCTATATCTGCTGATAACTGTATCATTATAGTGTAGTAACCAGATTTCATTACTAATTTTTATGTCCTTTTTTGCTGTTGAAAACAGATCATGTTCCCAGTGTTGCAGAAGCTAGGGAGAGGAAAAGATGACCCATCACATTGGTATGTTCTGGTGTTGAATCTGTAGCTCAGAGATTTGAGATTCTTGATTCACTTCGTGATGGAACTGACAAGGGTTTGATGGAGCATGCAAGCGAAATAATGGTGAAAATCAAGGAAGCGTGGTTAATTTATTATGGGCAATCTAAAGTGCAGATAGGTGGATACAAGTTGGTATGTATTGAGACAACAAAGCAAGATAACCTGTGAGCATTTATTCACTTTTTTCTTTATAACACGCTTTGCATTCTTTTATTTTTTTTCCATTTCTGTCTGTGTGTTTATTCGTGCAACACAGGCGGGACTGTGGATTCTTCATGGTCAAGTTCCTTGAACTCTGGGATGGCCAGAATGTGCCAGCAGTGTCGGCTGGGTCAAATTCCTAACATGAAGAAGGTGCTGACACACAACTGGTTGTCATCGGAGCTCAATACCATAAAGAATTGGAAGAATCGCCTTGACAATAATGCATAATAAGGTACTAATTTTCATTCATATATAGAAGAACTTTTTTTTTGCATAGGTATGTAGTATCATGATAAGCTAATAACGATGATATATGTGGAATGTTTGATACACATACTATGCTGTAAACATGCATAATTAGGTAGTGTCAAATGTAGTGTCAAGCAGAGTTATCAAAGGAAACTTCATGGCTGATGGTATGTGAGCCTGTCTTTACAAGTTCTGGCATCATGGCCAAGGCCGGCTCTGGGCCTAGGCGGGAGGGGCGACGGCCTAGGGCCCAGGCCTGGGAGGGGCCCAGGATTTTCCTTCAGCCCATATACTGATATACCATAGCATAACGTGATCTCTCCTGCTAATCTCTCCTGCTAATCTTTCTGCTTTTGGATGTTTCGTCTTCCTACCGCACGGCCGCACCACACGAGTACACGACGAACGCCCAGGCCCTGCGAACGCCCACCGCACGGCCGCACCTCCGAGAAAAATCAAGAATCCATCGCCCCGCCGCCGTGCTGCCGTGCAGCAGCCCAGTACTGCCCTGAGCCCCTGGCTGCAGGTCTTACAGCAATTAGATGCTTATACATTCTTTTAGCAAAAATTGAATGGTACATGATTGTCGTATTTCTTACAGCAGAAATTAGATGATTGTTTTATTTGTTGTAGCAGAAATTTGATCCTTATGCATTCTTGTAGCTGAAACTAGATGGTAGATGAGGGTTGTATGAACAGAGGCTTATGTATTATTGTAGCAGAAATTAGATGGCAAATGATGCTAACAGAATTTTCTGCAATTCTTTTAAAGATGGTAATACATGTGATTGAACCATGATCCTTTGCATGCATGGGAAAGAATGAGCCATAAGCCTTCACGTGCACGAGCAAGAAAATACAAACGCACTTGGTCTGCAGCAACCAGTAATCAGCAGTTCAGCAATCAGCACCAGCCCCAATTTCTTATTCCTCAGTTCAAGGTTTCCTCCAAACCTTCCAATTTCTATGCTTGCATTTCATTCAATTGATTGTAATTCCATGTATTTACTTTCCTTCATAATTTTAGGTATTATAATGTTGCCTAAGAAGCATTTGTCGGGTGCTGAGAAAAGGAAAAAAAAGAAAACGAGACGATCAGTTAATTGAATCACAAAGGGGTGCTCTAAATAAGTTATTTTCAGCTTCAAGTAATGTTGATGTCAATGAAGATCAAGGGCAGGAAACTGATCCCGGGCAAGAACATGATCATAATTTAAACACATTGAAGGGGTCATCTCATATTTTCAGAAGTACAGAAATGAAGGCTTCGATTCTAGTATTGAGATTGCAAAAGCCATTGCATCTGATATGGACATAGAACCAAAATTTCCTACAAAACGTCAAAGTAAAAGGAAGAAGCATTTTGATGAAACCAATGATCAAGATGAAGAAATACAGCTATCAGCTATGGAATCCTTCAGAGTTACTTACTTTCTAGTCATTGCTGACGCTACAATTGCTTCATTGACTAGTCGATTTGAGCAGCTGAAGATATTTGAAAAGGTGTTTGGTTTCTTATTCAATTCAAAAAATCTGAAGTCCTTGGATGATAGTAATCTATGGAAATGTTGCACTACTTTTACAAAAACTTTTTCTCATGATAACTCGTCTGATGTTGATCTTGATGATTTTTTCTCGGAATTAAAAGTGATGCAAGTAACTTTGCCAGATGATTTGATGTCAGCGCCTGAGATTCTTCAGTTTGTTACAGCTGTGGATTGCTATCCAAATGTCTCTGTTGCCTATCGGATCCTCTTAACTGTACCTATGACTGTAGCCTCAGCTAAAAGAAGTTTCTCTAAATTGAAACTACTGAAAAATTATTTGAG
The DNA here is from genome assembly GCA_019208055.1 of Stipa capillata. Classification (NCBI taxonomy): domain Eukaryota; kingdom Viridiplantae; phylum Streptophyta; class Magnoliopsida; order Poales; family Poaceae; genus Stipa; species Stipa capillata. The sequence goes on from JAGXJF010001891.1 coordinate 25,664, forward strand.
GTCAACTATGTTACAAGAAAGATTGAATGGCTTGGCTATGTGCAGTATTGAGAAGGATATCTTGGACAATGTTGATCTTGATATTGTCCTTAATGACTTTGCAACAAGAAACGCCCGAAGAAGCTTTTTTGTGAAGCACTGAGGCATTCATGTCAATGGAGTCATTGGAATTTAGTTCTTATTTGAGGTAATCATACTAGCAGGCCCTGCATACTAGTTCCATTTTTCTATTCTTTAGTCTTTCTGTCGTAATATGACATTGCTCAACAATTATTATTAGACATCTCAAACTAAGATTGTGTGGTTGGAAGTTAACACTTAATACTTTGCAAGTGAAGTTAGACACATATATGCATATATACCTATATACACATACATATATATAGCCTTAAGGGCTCGTGTCGTCGACTTCGCCCTAGGGCCCTCGAAAACATAGAGCCGGCCCTGATCATGGCCTGTTGATTGGCAGATTTTGCATTGTCTCTTTTTCTTGGGAGCGATATTCATAGGATGCTTGTATGCTTTTTCTCTAGCTCGACCCTTTGTGCTAGACCTTGGTGGGTCCCTCACAGCCATAGTATTAGATGATTCTGAGCATGCAACACTTATAGCAATAGGGATTATAGGGACTTTAGTAGCAACACTATTTGCAGCAGGAACGACAGGGGGAGCAGCACCATCAGTTGCATTAGCAGGAGCCGTTGGGTGACCAGTAGGAGTAGTTGCAGGAGCTTTTGCTTTCCTCTGTTCTTTCCTCCTGAGTGATATTAGTTCAGCTTTTAGGGCTTTTATGTGAGATGTTGCTATACGTTGCGCGTCCTGAGATACAGATGCTTCCCTTGCAATCTTATTGAATTCACTGCTCATAGTTGCAAACCTCATCTGCCTCCATGATTCCTCTGGCATTTGGTGTTCTCTAACGTGTGCTTCAACTGTCGGGTCACCAAGCGCAGTATCAGCATCCCATGTCCATCTCTTCAGTATGTAATTGTGTGGGATTGTTGTCACACCCATCTAGACCATGACCTGCATGGGGGGGGGGACACGTGATGATGGTAAGTTTTTGTTGGAAGGTAGATAACTGTATGTTAAGCAGGGTGGTAACTATGCATAATTGACATGATAAGTAATATAAAAGAAGCATACCCTTAGGATATGGCAACAAAGTATGCCATCTCTATCAAACTTACAGCACTCACAAGAATAAAGGCCAGATGATATGTCGGCAACCACCCTATATGATCTAGGCCCATATCCATGAACATAACCTACAAGGGATGTCAGCAAGTATGCACTATTTTCTAAGGATTGGCAACTATAGGACATGTTCAACTTCATCTCTCCTTGGAATCGAAAGAAAATCTGCCTGGTGTAAACTTTTAGCATCTGCAGCTCTATAGGATGCCCGCTCCATGTGTCAATTGTAGTAATAGCTGATTCAGCCTCCTGTTTGTTTTCTGCATTCATGATTTTGTCCTGTATCATTGTGTACTGTCTAGCAAAGTCCAATATTGAGTTCTGTGGGTGGATATATCGCTTAAGTACTGCGTTGAAGCCCTCACTACGTTGGGTGGATTGGAGGAAGGGGTAGAAGCAACGCATGAAGTATGCAGGCACCCAGTACTTCCTGTTGTCATACAAGTGTGAAATATCTGTGTTTTCTGCAAGGTCATGCTGTTGTATCATTGCGCTCCAGTTCTGCTCAAACTCTTGTGGACTCAAGCTATTGTTGAGGCAATCATCAAATGCTTTGTGCATCTGTGGGTTCCGTGCCATGAGAGACCCCAACTTTTCTTGAGCCTTTTTCATGATATGCCACCTACAATTTCTGTGCGTTGTTTCTGGGAACACCTTGTCTATGCCATTTCTCATGGCAAAATCTTGGTCAGTGATTATGTGTGCTGGTGGTACCCCTCCCATAGCTTCCAGAAATGTTTCAAACAACCAAACAAAACTTTCTGTCACTTCATTCCTGAGAAATCCACATCCAAATTGTATGGACTGACCATGGCTATTTATGCCAATAAAAGGTGCGCATGGCATCTTATATATGTTAGTGAGATAGGTTGTGTCAAAGGAGATGCAATCATTGTAGTACTTGTAGGCTCGCCTAGATGCGCCATCTACCCAGTATATATTTTGCACTCTGTCATCCTCATCAAGTTTGATTTTGTAAAAGAAGTCGACATCCTCTGACTGTAGCTTCTGAAAATATGTGATTGTGTCCTGCATGTCTGTGAGACGGTGCTGAAGATGTAGTGATGCTCGGTAGTTTGCCACATCCTTCACAGTATAGGGGACATTATGAAGGGAACCATGCAGATCAGCAAGGATCTGCATCTGACGGCTTGTTTGAAGGTTGCTTTTGTGAAGAAGCTGTATAAACTCCTTCTCCTCATCTGGAATGTGGCGGTGAGAACGCATGAATGCTGTGAGAGACCATTTTTTTACGAGTGGATGATTATGTGTATCATTGAAGTCAGTCACCACCCATCTTGTGCCTCTACGCTTCACAAACAAGCGTGCAGGACATTGTGTTCTTATGGTTTTGCTCCATTTTTGTTTCTTTACAACAGGCTGCAGATTTTGTGTGTTTTCTTTCATTTCACGCTTCTTACCAGCCTTGTGGCAAACAATTGACACCCTAGCTATCTTTCCATCAACTGCAGATATTCTTCGGTATTCATACCTTATCCCAAACCCATGCCTCCTTGCATAGACTCTATAGTGCTCTTCAGCTGCCTCTAGACTGTCAAAATTCATGGTGAGGAAAGGTTGCTGTGGGCTAGAAATGATCTCAACACCATTTTCCTCATCAGTTGTATGCCCATTGGATCCATCAATGGTGGGCTCAGTGATGGCATGCAGGCTAGATTGTGTGTTCTGAGCATTCCCAATGGTGTCATGGTTGGACATAGCATTGCTTACTGTATTTATTTGAAGACTTTGTTAGTATGAATTTTTTCAATCTGGTAACCATGGTAAGTACATAAAGCTAAAATGGTAACTGGGGGTCAAGAACGAGATAACTGTTTCATGATTTACACCATCGCTTTCCTGTGATATCAGGTTGGTGTTTATCTTGTGCTACCTGATCTGAACCATTTTGTGCTAAACTTGTTGTTTTTACACCTGGGCATGTTGGCATTGTTGATTTTTGAAATTCATCACATATAGGCTGAATATTGGATGGCATAGGATCCATGGCAATCTGCAATAAGTTTTTTGTTTGTTTGTGTTAACCGGGTGATATACAAAGTTGATGTAATTGCATTTTTTTTTCAGGAGGGCAGAAGATGCATTTGTGTTTTTGAAGGTCCCTGGATGATGCTGCGATGTGATGCATATCATGAGTTTGGACTAGTACAGGGAAGGCAATTGACAGAGTATAGCAATATATAGGCATGTAAATAGTCAGATTTGTTTGGTGGTAACTTGACATGTTAGGCAGGATGAAGTAGATCTGGGGATTGAGTCATTTGTTGAGATGATTGCGTTCTCAGATGTTTGAATGATCTAGGATGCAAGAGATTATCAAGTAGGATACATGTGTTGTTACCTGGTATGCGATCTGATGTTTTTCTCGTTTTCTGTTGGGTGATGCTGTTGGTTACCTTTTGGTTGGTTTCTCCATGGATTTTGCTGGTTGCTTTGGTCGGCAGAGGCAGGGATGATCTGCTGGTTGCTTTGGTCGGCAGAGGTAGAAGAAAAAGGGAGGAACAGGACAAAACAGCTGAGCTGTTGTAGTGAATGCGCGGGAATTTGTGCGCGCGTCCCGCACTCTCGCGGCCAACGGCGCGTGCGTCCCACACCCGCGTGGCCAACGGCGCGCTTGTTCAGTGATGGACCCGTGTCGGGCTGAGGTGTGGTGGGCCGCGCGCAGTAGTGGGCTGCCGAAAAATGGGTGGAGCTGGACTGTCGGTCCGTTCGGCAATTGGGCTAATTGGCGCACGGTCGCCACAGAGTCGCGTCCATATATATATATATATACGGCAGCGCTAATATGCGCGAGAGCGCATAATTACTTATTCTGCGCTCCGGCCGAAACGCACCAACCCGATCCCGCCAGGCTACCCGAGCGTGTAAACCTCCCTCTGTTTGAATTCGACGGTAAGAAGCGTAGCGTCTAACGGTAAGTTTGACGATGCGGCGGTAAGTTTTGATTTCAGGTAGATCGCTTGCAGTCTTATCATAAAAAATAGAGCCCTAAGCAGTAAAACCTAGTGTGACGTTTTACTATTGTTTTCTGATGTGTCCGGACAGTAAAATTGTGTTATGAGAACAGTTAAATTGTCAATTTGGTGGTAAGTTTTGATAGAGTTGTTTTTCTGATGTTTCCTTTTACTATTGTCAGCTTGGGCAGCAAAAGTGTGTTTTGACAAAGGTAATATTGTCAGCTCGGGCAGTAATGTTTGTTAGTGTTGATTTCGAAAGTTTGCGGGCAGTAAAATTGTGCACTGTTAACAGTAAACTTGTCGATTTGACAGTAAGTTTTGTTGAGATTGTTTTATGTTCGTATATGACAGTAAAATTATGCTTCGAAAACAGTAAAATTTGTGCACGCATGTAGTTTGATCATAAATTTGTTGCCCCATACATTTAAAAAAGTATGAACATGTATACAATCCTAATTACTGTCAAACGTCTTCATCTTCAGTGGAAAGAATGGAGTCATCAAGATCATCTTCGACATCGTCGCTCCATAAGCGGTGGCAAATATCCCTCTCGTAAGGGATTCTACCCCTACCCCTGCCGCGACCCCTTCCTCGACCACTTGACGCAGCATGTTTTGGAGGGTGGGGACATGTAGCAGCATTGTGCCCAGCTTTAAGACCGCAATTCCCACAATATCTTGTGCATTTCTTTTCTCCAGCAGCACCAATAGTCTTTGGTTCGTTTGGTAGACGCTTACGACCTTTCGTGAAGGACACTGGTGGTGCTCTAGTATTGATTGATGGAGCATCATCATGATCTGTGGCTTCACCCGCCTCATTTGCACTTGCTATATCAGCAGGGATGCTTTCGAGCTGTGTCCGAAGATCCTTAAGAACAAACATGGCTCTTTCATAACCTGCCTTGGACTTGCAACCTGACCTGACCGCTCCAAGTGCTTGTGTTAGAAGCGTATGGTGCCAAAACATCTCCGACAAGCCATCAGGTCCAACGTGAAAGAGGTCATGTCTGTCATATGGTAATTCCACCCTCGCTTTCCTGGTGTACCTGCATAACACATACTTGCTGGGGATACTTTCTATCTGCAAGTGTGAGAATGCTCGGATGAGGTGGCAGCAAAACAAACCTGCAATTAAGATGTAGTAAATCGTCAAAAACAGCATGGTACCAGAAATGGAACTTACTTACACTGAAAAAAAGAGGTTACCGGTATGTTCCCACTGATGACACTCGCATGTGAAAACTTCATTCTCTTCGTCACATAAAACGCGGAATTCATGTTGAGACCATGAAAATGTTTTGGAATTTTTCCCATGTGTTACGAGGAATACCCCAGCATTACCAGGGTGGGGTCGGATACGGAAAGCAGTGCTGTCAAAGTATGTGTCTTTAAAACGCTTGTAGACTGCTGGTGTATAAACCGTGCTTAGTTTGTCATCAAAAGGAAACCGGGAGGCCTTTATAACAGGAGCCTAGTAAATTATGAACTTTGGTTTAAAAAAATGATAATGTAAAAAAATAGCTACTGCAGTTATCATGTAAAAACATAAAAATACCTGAGAAGAATGCGATCGATAGGCTGGCCTCCTCCTGCTTCCTATCCTGAAGTACGCGGTGCATTTGCTGGGCAAAACGATGGAGTGCAGTTGTTTGATCAACAAAACTTAGTATCACTAACCTATTCATACTCTCGCTTCTTTGCGTTGATGTCGTCCTGCCGCAATATATGTCCTTGAAATAGGGGGCACACCAGCTTCTACGGAGGTCGTATAAACTTGAAATCGATACTACATCTTCCAAACTGTACTTTGAAACCATCTCAGTCCAAGCCTTCTCAAATTCTGCTGGTGTCAAAGGATGATTTATGACTGAAACGAGTTGATCCTTTAACCCTTCATTTCTCCCGTACAACTTGTTCAAATGCTCTTTGTGTTTTTTAATGATGTGCCACCTGCATAGCCTGTGAGCTGACCTCGAATAAACTAATGAAATGGCATTTGCCATTGCTTGGTCTTGATCTAGAATATGATAAATTAAACTATGTTAATGAATGTAGAATTAAGGAAATGAGAACAGTAATGATAACAGCTTCTATTGGGAATTTACGAATTGTATTGCATGAGTTTACTGTATGTTCTATTTGAAATTACTAGAGAACAGTAATTACTTTGCCAGAAGAGGAGATACTACATATAGACTAAGCATTAACCGTATGGTGTTATAAATATTACTAGCAGCCATCGCCGGAGACATTCTTCTTCTCGCAAGGTGCTCCAGCAACAACAGCATGTCCGACGCCACATTCCTGCCGCGTCAGCCCTGGAGAAGATGGTTTTGCTACGACGCCTGTAGCAACATTCTCCATACCACTCGTTCGAGATCCACGGATGCACACGTCCGTCCTAACTCCTCCTGTGGGTCTTTCGACGGATGAAATGCGTACTCCCGACCAGAACCAGACGTACGAGCATGTATGTATATTCATATGCATCTCTCCACTATCTCAAGTAATGCTATGAATACTACACATTTTCTACAGTTCCTGTATCGTTACCACATACTTAACTTATTATTACTACATCTTACAAATAGCTTTACAACAAATCATAACTTGTCGATAGTAATATTCGTAATACAATATGGTAAATGTTTATTTTAGATGTAGTAACAGTATAGTGTTTATGTTATATAGATATTTCATGTATAGAGATTTAGATGCTATATTCAATATAGTAATCTTATGTAGATCAAATAGTAAGTCGTTGTATATGTCTGTAGGCTCATAACATCCCTGACGACATGGTGCCTAAGGTATTCTAGCGTTTTGACAATGCGGACGAAGCTTACTCATTTTACTGTGGATACACAAAACACGCAGGATTTGATGTCCGACGTAGTAGGTCCAAAAAAATAGTAAAAGAGTTTTGTTGCTCTCGGGAAGGTAGGCAAGATTACTACAAACCGGGTGAAGAACGTCAACGTGAAAGGACCTCTAGAAGGATTGGTTGCAAAGCATTTGTGAAGTTAAAATTGAGTTTGAAAGATACTTCTTGTACTGTAGAGAGGGTTGTTTTGGAGCACAACCACCCTCTCGCTACAACACCTTCTCAGGTTTCCCACATGAGAGCGCACAAGAATTTTAATCCTTCATTGATGGAGCTTGTGGACCACATGCAGACTGGCAAGGTAGCACATAATGCCATGCTTAACATGTTGACAGATTTACATGGGGGTCAACATAACATACCTTTCACCAAGCGTGACCTTGAAAATAGGTATTTACTGTATATATCACGAATATTTACTTTCATTAAAATGCTAATATTAATACCATATTAAGTATTTCACAGGAAGGCAGCTAACATGCGAACAGAGAGAGAGAATGATGTCAACAAGCTAATGTCAATCTTCAAAGAATTTAGATCTCACAACGATAAGTTTTACTATGATATCCAATTTGATGAGGATGATGTCATGAAGAATATTTTCTGGAGTCACGCCAGCTGCCGGGCAGAGTATGCTGATTTTGGTGATGTTGTTACCTTTGACACAACATATAAGACAAACATCTACAATATGCCGCTTGCCATGTTTGTTGGTTCAAATCATCACCTCTAGAACACCATATTTGGGGTAGCCCTTCTACGGGATGAGCGAACCGAATCATTTGAGTGGCTCTTCAACACTTTCAAGAACTGTATGGATGACCACGAACCGCGCTGCATATTGACAGGTTTGGTCTAGGTTCATTTCTCATATTGTTAGCATATGACCACTGTCCAAGGATTATGTTTGTAACGCACAAATGCGTGATATTTACCGCTGTGGATGACAATGTTACTGCCTGGAAACATCAGAAAAATAACACTCTGTCTTTCCAAGGATTATGTTTGTAACGCACAAATGCGTGATATTTTATATGCCTCATCTAGTTATACTACATTTTGTGTGTTATTTTACAACTAAATGCGTCAATTACCGTGATAGAAATTCATGGATGTGCAAAATTATCGATGGTGCACATTGTTTTACCTCACTATAGTCGTAAAATTACTATACGTAACGAAAGTCAAGACATCGGAATATGTTGTACTGCACCAATCCTATCATTTATATGCCCCATCTATTTTTACTACAACACGTGTGTTGCTTTATGACCAAATATACATACAATTACCGCGACACAAATTTATTGATGTACCGCAAAATTATCGACGGCACTCGTTATTTTACTACACTACAGACTCAAAATTATCACCCCTTTTTTACTAAACGACATACAATAAGTTTGAATGGTGTTAACACAGGTAACTGTTATCCTATAATCACGTGCACGTCTAACCAGCAACTGTTATCAGAAAATACGAGGATATCTTCCTCCCCACCATAACTGCTCCGCCTACGGCAAACCCCATGGGATCTACCCATAGAATGGAGTCACCTCACAGCAGCCACGGCCAGAGAGTCATGGGGGGTGGGATCATTCCCTTGGTAACCAACATCTTCTGCATTACGGCCATCCAGGGTTGACAAGGGGTCCATGGGATTGCATTCCACATGGAACTCTAAAGATATAATGAATGAGGATATGGCTTAAAAAATGATTTTAAATGTAGGTGGGGTGGTGATGTAGATTTTATTGTCAATTGAATAATATATTACCATTAGCGCAAGATGGAAATTAAAACCAATGTTTACTGTATGAAATTATATACTTTACTATAATACCTACCTTTGCAGGATGAATGGCTCATGGTTGGTTCCTCCTGCTCAGCTGGAGCATCGCCGTAAATTTGATCAATTAAAAAACCTGCATTTCACAAATGATACCTGACAATAATGCCAACAAAACTTTGATAAATAACGGAAAAATGTGAGTTAGTTTAACATACCCTGTTGTGACTCGGTCATAAGGTTTTCAATGTTACCAGCTGCCATCTGTGTAAGAGAAATGTTGGAGGTTGGTTCTGAGACCTGCCGGTTAGGGTTGACATCTGGAGGGTTGGGCTGCACCGTTTTACGATTATTGTGCAAATCGGAGGGGGTTTTATTCAGATGCCTAGATGTCGTGGAAATTGAAGTGGGAGCAGCGTGCATGATTTGTCTCAGTTCATGTATTACCCTGTTTTGGGAAGCACGAATGTCGGAAAAGGCCTTGGCTAAGTCATCGTCGCACCTCTGCAGAGCAGCCATTGCAGCACGCTGCATGGGTTCTGCCAAACCACTGAAACAATCGCGTAGCTGCTGACGTAGGCACGGTAATTCATTCTGCGTCATGTCGGGTGCAACGGATGAGGATGGATTCGTTGTGTGCTGAAGGGAGTAGCATGTACCCAACTGTGACCTCAACTGGTAATTGAAATACATGATTGTGGTTAAAATATATTTCATAGTAAAAATATTACGAGCGTAATATATAGAGCAAAATTGATGATGACCTTTAGCCTGCCATATGTCTCTAATCCATCCTTTTTCTTACACTTGTCTTCGTGAGAAATCTTGAGGATCAAGTCAGTATAGAAGAAAGCAATACGTGGAACATCAATTGCATCAAGCCGTGACAGGCTAAGAAGATTGTCCAGGTAGAAAATCTGACAAACAAATAATACGACAAAATTACTATATGATATGATGCATGAAGCCAAGAAAAATAAACAGAACTAAAACTTACAATAAAGAACAATGGGCATCCGCTGATTGACAGAATGGGAATCTTGAGTCCACTACTACAGAACCGATTTGTCCAGACGATTCGGAAACACCGGGCGGGACGGTTTGT
>JAGXJF010001892.1:0-112501 GCA_019208055.1 Stipa capillata
TTTTTTTTATTTTCTATTTTTTATCTTGTTTTTTTCTATATTGTATCTTATGTGTTTTGTTTTTTCTCTGTGTATGTTTCTGTGTGTGTGTATTTTATATTTGTTTTGTCTGTATGTGTTTTGTTTGTTTTTTTGTTTTTTTGTGTTTTGTGTGTGTTTTGTTTTGTTTTGTTTTTGGTTCTCTCTTTTTTCTCTTTTTTTCTGTTTTTTTTCTCTTCTCTTCTCTTTTCTATCTCTTTCTCTCTTTTCTTTTCTTTCTTTTTTTCTTTTTTCTTCCTCTTCTTTTTCTTTTTCTCTTTTTTCTTCTTTTTCTTTTCTTTTTTTCCCTGCTTTTCTTTTTCTCTTCGTTTTTTATCTCTTTCCTATCTCTTTTGCTAGATCTGTTCTTTTTTCTTTCTTTTTCTTTTTCTTCTCTTTTCTTTTTTGTCTTTCTTCTTCTTTCTTTTTCTGTCTTCTTTTTTCTTTTTCTTTCTTTTTCTTTTTTGTTTTTCTTCTTTTCTTCTTGTTCTTCTTCTTTCTTCTTCTCTTTTCTTTGCTTGGTTGTTTTCTGGTTTTTCTGTTTTTGTTTGTGGGTGTTTGTCTTGTTTGTTGTTTGTCTTGTGTGTTTTTGTGTGTGTGGTGGTGGGTGCGTGCGGGGCGTGTTGGTCGGTGTTTTTTGGGTTGTTGTTTCGTTTGTTGTGTTGTCGTGGTTCGTGTTGGGTTTGGTTGGGGTGTGGTTGTGTTTGTTTTGTGTCTGGGTGTGTGGTTGGTTGTTGTGTTGTGGTGTTTTTGGGTTGGTGTGTTGTGCGTGTGTTGTTGGGCGTTGGGTGTTGTTTCTTTGGGTGTTTTGTGTTGTGGTTCCGTTTGTTTTTTTGCGTGGGGTGTTTTTGGTTGTGTGTGTGTGTTGTTTTGTTGGTGCGGTTGTGGCTGTGTTTCGGTTTTTGGCTGTGTGTTTTGTTGTGGGGTGGTGTTTTTGTGTTGGTTTGTTGGTGGTTTGTGCGTGTGGTGTTGGGTTGGTTTTGTGGTGGTTGGTTGGTGTGTTTGGTTTGTGGGTGGCTGTTTTGGGTGTTTGGTTTTTTGGGTTTTTGTGTGTGTGTTGTTTGTGCGGGTGTTGGTTGCTGCTTGTTTTGTTCGTGGTTGTGTTTGGTGGGGTGGTGGGGTTGGTGGTGGGTTCTTGATTGCGTTGGATTTGGTTTGTTTGTGTGTTGGTTGATTTGTGGTTTTGATTGGGTGGGTCTTTTTTGTTTGTTTGTTTTTATGGCTGTGTTTTTTGTGTTGTTGTTGGGGTGTCTTGTGGGGTTGGTGTGGGTGTTGTGGGTGTTGGCTGTGTGGGTTGGTTCTGGTTTGTGTTTTTTCGGGTCTGGGGTTTTTGTGGTGCTGCTGTGTGGGGTGTTAGGGTTTGTTGTGGGTGGGTGTCGTGTTTTGGGTGTTTGTGTGTTGGTGTGTTGTTGTTCTGTGTTGTTGGTGTGTGATTGTTGGTGGTTGTTGTTGTGGTGTGTGTGTGTTTGGTTTGGTGGTGGTGGTGTTTTTGTGTGTTGGTGTGTTTTGTTTGTGGTGTTGTGTGGTTTCTGTTTGGTGGGTTTGGGTTTTTGGGTGTTGGGTGGTGTGTTGTTTTTTGTGGTTGTCTCGGGTTTGTCGTTGGTGGGGTGTGGTGGTGTGTTTTTGGTGTGTGGGTCTGGGTGTTTGTCGGGGTTGGGGTGGTCTGTTTGTTGTTTGGGGTGTGTTGCTTGCTCTCGGGTGGGGTTTGTGGTGTGTTGTTTCGTGGTGTTGGGTTTGTTCGGTTGTGTGCGGGTGGGTTTTTGATGGTGTGTTTGGCTCGTTTTGTCTGGTGTGTGGGTGGGTGTGGTTTGTCTGTGGGGTTGTGTGGTGTGGTTTGGTGTTGCGTCTCGGGTTGTTTTGTTGTGGTTGTTGTGGTGTGTGGTTGTGTGGGTGTGGCTTGTATGTTGGGTTGGTGTGTTTTTTGGGGTGTTTGTTTTTTTGTTTGTTCTTTGTGTTTGTCTTTGTTGTTTGGGGTGTTTTGTTTTTGTCGTTTTTGTTGTGTGTGTTTCGTGTCTTGTGTGTGTGTGTCTGTTTTTGTTCTTTTTGTGTCTTTTCTGCTGTCTTTTGTGTTTTCTGTGTGTGTTTTTTTTCTTTTGTTGTTTCTGTGTGTTTTGTTTTGTCTTATCTTTTTGTGTTTTTGTTGTCTCTTTTTTGTCTGTTATTTTCTGTCGGGTATGTGTTTTTTTTTGTTTTCTGTGTTTATGTTTTTTTTTGTTTTGTGTCTGTTGTCGTTTTGTGCTTTGTTTCTCTTTTTGTTTGTCTGTGTTTTGTTTTTTCATTTTTTCCTTTTGTCGTTTGTGTTTTGTTTTATTTTTTTTGTGTGTTTTGTCTCTTTGTGTTTTGTTTTTTGGTTTGTTGTTTTGTTTTTTGTGTGTGTTGTGTGTTTTTGTTTTTTTCTCTCTCTCTCTTTTGTGTTTCTTTCTCTTTGTCTCTGTGTGTCTGTTTTTTTTGTTTTGTGTGTCTGCTGTTTTTTCTTTTTTGTTTTTTGTCTTGTTTTTTTCTGTTTTCTGTCTTTGTTTTCTTCTGTCTGTGGTCTATTTTTTGTGTCTGTGTGTATGTGTGTGTGTGTCTGTCTGTTTTGTCTTTGTTTTCTCTTTTGTTGTGTCTTTTTGTTTTCTTTTGTCTCTTTTCTTTTTGTTTTTTTTGTGTCTTTGTGTCTGTGTTTTCTCTTTTGGGTGTTTTTTTTGTGTTTTTGTGTTTTGTGTTTTGTGTTTTGTTTTGTTTTTGTCTGTGTGTGTTTTTTTTTGTTTTGTTTTTTTGTTTGTTGTTTTGTTTTGTTTTTTTCTTTTTGTTTTGTCTGTGTCTTTTGTGTTTGTTTTCTTTGTTTTGTGTCTTTCTTTTGTGTGTGTTTTCTTTTTTTATGTTTTTTTCTCTCTGTCCTCCTCTGGTTTTCTTCGTTTTTCTCTCTCTCTCTCTGGCCCCTTTGCCTCTTCTCTTCTCTCTCTCGTTTTCTTTTTCTTTGTTGCCTCTTTGTTCTTTCTTTGCTCTGTCTGCCTTTGTCTCTTTTTCTTTCTCTGTTTTTTCTCCTCTTCTTTCTTTCCTCTCTCTTTTTTTGCTCCTGTTTTTCTTTTCCTCCTCCCGTTCCCCTGTCTCTTTTTCTCTTTTCCTCGCGTCTGTTCTTCTGTTTCCTGTCCCTCTTTGTTTTCTCTCTTTCTTTCCCTTCGCTCTTCGTCTTCTTTTTCTTCCCTTTCTTCCTCTGTTTGTTGGTCTTTTCTTTTTTTCTCTTTTTTGTCTTTTTGTTTGTCTTTGTCTTTCTTTTTTCTTTTGTTGTTTTTGTTTTGTTCTTGTTGTCTTCTTGTTTTTTGTTTTTCTCTTTTGTTTGTGTTTTTTCTTTTCTTTTTGTTTTTTCTTTTCTTTGTCTCGTTGTTGGTTTGTCTTTCGTTTGTTTTCTATACTTGTTTTTTGTGTCTCTTTGTTTTTCTCTTTTTGTTTTCTTTTCTTTTTGTTTTGTTTTGTGTTTTTGTTTTTGTGTGTGTTTCTGTTTGTGTTTTCTGTTTTCTTGTTCCTGCTTCTCTCTCTCTCTTTGTCTGTGTCTTTTCTTTTTTTGTTTGTTTTCTCTTATGTCTTCTTTTTTCTTGTTTTTGTGTTGATTGGTTTGGTGTGTTTTTTGTTTTCTCCTTCTCTTTTTGTCTGCTGTTTGTGTTCTTTTTTGTTTTTGTTTTTCGTGTCTTTCTCTGTGTTTTCTTTTCTCTCTTTTTTGTCTTTTTGTCTTGTCTTTCTCCTTTTGTCTTGTTTTTTGTTTTCTTTTTTCTGTTTGTTTTTTTGCTGTGTCTCTTTCGCTCTCTTTTGTTTTCTCTTTTTTGTTCTCTCTCTCTCTCTTTTGTTTCTGTGTGTCTCTTTTTTCTGTTTTCTGTCTCTGTGTCTTTTTTGTTTTTTCTGTCTGTGTTGTCTTTTTTGTCTTGTGTTCCTGTTTTTGTCTTGTTTATGTTGTAGTTCATGATGAAGCTACTGTAGCTCGGAGGGAGGGAAGCGAGAACAAGATCAGTGCCCAACTCTTGGGAGATTGGAAAACCTAGCACATCCAACCTTTGCGCGTACCCAGACAATCTGAGTACGTGCTGACTCAATGAGCTGCCCTCAGCCATCTTGCATTCAAACAAGGCTTTGGATATCTCATATCTTTCAGTCCTTGCTTGCTTCTGAAACAAAGCTTTCAGCTCCTGGATTAACTCATAAGCAACCTAATTCTCAAAACGCTTTTGAAGATCAGGTTCCATGGAGGCAAGCATGACGCACTGTACTGCAATGGAATCATCGCTCTTAGATTGATAGATACGAGTCTCATCATCCGTAGCGTTAGCGGGGAGTTCACCGAGAGTTTGCAATAGGACATAGTCCTTCTTGGCACTCTTGAAGACAATCCTCACATTACGGTACCAGTCCGTAAAGTTATTACCAGATGAATTCAGTTTTTCTTTCTCAAGCAATGCGCATAGTGGAAAGGTGGTTACGGGTGCCATAGATCTACAACTAAAACAAATACACTTTAGACATTGTTCATGATTAAAGCAACTCAAATTAACACTTAATTAGAGTAAGCTCCCACTATAACCAATATCACTCATAATTGATTATTACTGATTCAAGATCCACGACTCACTTACTCCGCCATTGATGTGACATCACTGATGACGGAATAACGAGACCGGTAGGTCAACGTGCCAATCATATCCCCATATGACTCTTGTTCATCTTTCGATGGGTGTGTTCCGAGCCCAAGACGATCTTGCCAAGCTTGTCAAGACAACCGAGTGCCCTGCTGCGCGAATGGTTCGCGCCCGCCTCATATATGTCAAACCTATCATACCCATGTGACATGGCGCACCTCAGAATGGCAAATATTCCAGACGGTGCTACACTTGGAAGAACACTAACTACTTGATATTTGTGTGAGGGATCACCCTATTTAACAACGTCTACCACGCATCAAACAAGGTGCATAAAAGGGATTAACATCACATGCAATCAAATTATTGTGATATGGTATAGCCCCTTTTGTTGAAGAAGACTTCTTCAACATCCTTTGGCGGAGAACTCCTTCGCGTACGGCGTAGTGTCGAGGTCCATCGATGTAAGATTGTCACCACCATGTCCTCGCAATTACAACTATTTGCTATCACATAGCTAATAAAATAAATGCATTACATGGCTTTCTAGTTGACGCGCAGGTCAATTCAATAAATAATGACAATCATATTGGCTCCTGCCGATTGCCGTACTCACGACACGCAAGTCATGATAAAATTAAAATTACAAACACTTTGCATCTCATACAATCACATTGCATCACATAGGCTATACCACATCACATGCATACCCTGCAAAAACAAGTTAGACGCCTCTAACGTTTATGCTATAATACGTGGCTTTATGGCTACGTTGCAAACTGTTTGCTACCTACGTTACCATAAGCACGATTGTTATTACAGTTATTTAACTGTCGGGGTGTATGGAATTGGAGATTCGGAAATCTCAAACCCCATACTAAACTTCGTCATACGCATGACCCCCGTGTAGATCACATCTACAAGCCCGCTCATTGTAAATTTATCTTTCTCAACTAAAGTGAAACCAAAGTCATCCTGAGCATGTCTCAATCCGAAGATTAGCCGGACCTCTGAAAATTTCACGATGCCGCCGAGATCAAAATTATGTAATGAGAGGGAAACAACAAGAAAATTCAGTGGTAGATCTCATCTAACACCCCGCACATCATATGTGCAATGCTGCATATCACATATGCTCTAGTCATACCTACAACTACGCATAGTACCGCTCTGATACCACTGTTGGGGAACGTGCTACACAAAACAAAATTTACCGCGCACAATCCACCCCAAGATGACTATCGAGGTGCAGGCAACGAGATCATACCTTCAACGATCACGTCAATGCAGCGAAGAAGTTGACCGATGTCGATGAAGTCCGTAGACTCCCGCAGCTAGGTTATACCTCCCAGCCGCGAGAGCGATCTCCTCGTGAATAGTTCACCCGATCGAACGCCGAAGTATACGACGTCTCCGAGGTATCCACGCGTACCGGATTAGCGACACCGCGGTAATGTGTGGACCAGCACACAAGAACAGCGGGGATCTACGAGAAGGAGAAGTAGCAGCGCGCCGGCAGCTGTACTAGATCCAATCTAGAAGAGAGAGAAAAAGAAGGCTGTGGCCAATCTAGAGATGGCCGGCCTAGGGTTTAGGGCTGCTTCTGGGGTTGCCTCAGATGCACTTTGAGCTGCCCTGCCCCTCTATTTATAGGGGTTGGGGCAGCTCTCTCTAGGCAGGTGGAGTCCTACTCCAGCAGGGACACCCTGTTGGAGTTGGAGTCCAACTCCACTAGAACCTTCTAGAACCTGCTAGAACTTCTAGAACCTTCTAGAATTTCTAGAACCTTCTAGAACCTTCTAGAACCTTCCAGAACTTTCCGGAACACTTCCGGACATCACCGGAACCATCCGGGACCTCCCGGAACACTTTCGAGATCATCCGAAACACTTTCGGAACCCTTCTTTCTCGTTCTCCATAAATCGTAGCATTCCTAAATGTCGCTAAAACGTTAAGCGTGTGACCCTATAGGTTCGAGTATAAGTGGACATGTCCGGGACACCTTCCGGTCAATAATCGTCAGCGGGATCTGGACACCCATAACGATTCCCACATATCATTGAAGATCTTTATCGAGCGAACCTTTTATTGTCACATACAATTCCTTTTGCCTCACGATACGTTACACAACCCGAGGTGAGACTTTGACGTTATCCCTGTGATCAACTCCTTGATCACCATACCTAGTTATCCTCGTTACCGTTTGTACTCTTTTCTCGTTTCCGTATTTTGGTATCCCCGTGACTAACCTTTTAGTCACAATACCTGGCTAGACGATGCCGGACACCGTAATATCGAGTGGGCCCAGAGTGTATCTCTCCATCGCCGGATGGGCAAATCCCAGTCTTGACATATCTAGAACCGCGATATACTTTCTGGTGTACCTGGAAGTCACCTTTATAATTACCCAGTTACGGAGTAACGTTTGATGACCCCAAAGCAACCATCCGGTATCCGGGTCTATGATATTCTCATGGTCTAAGGACGCAAGTAAACGTTAACACATCATGAGAAGATACTGACAACATATTGACGAAGTGATCTCGCAGTATCTCATAAGGGGGTCTATCCAACACCATTGTTACCCTAACAATGTGTTCCCATTATTGCCGGCATCCTTGTTACATTAACAATGGCCATGATCAGGAAAACAAGATCATCAACAATACATGAGCTAGTCCAGAGGCCTGACTAGGGATCTGAATGGTGTTTATTATTCGACACATGTAATTAGGTTTTCCTTTGAATCTCATATTCAAGAGCCAATGCAATTCTAGCATAGAACACAAACTTAATCATGAACATGAAAATAGAATAATAGCAACTTTATTATTGCCTCTAGGGCATATTTCCAACACTGACTGTCTCTCCTTGAGCGGCGACGACCCTCGGGGTTTCAGGGAAATACTTTTTCCCATTGAACGCCATCCCCGACGCCTACTACACGGCCCCGATGCTCCGGTTTCTGTCGAGCCTTCGCCAGATCATCGTTCCACCTCGGGAAGCTCGTGACGGAGTCCTGTGAGCTTCCAGGCTGCTGGCTCAGGTCTGTCTGCAAGTTATATTACTTGATGAGAAAATAGCGTATTTGGATGCAACGTAATTAAGTACGAAAAGACACTGAGCTGAGACGTTACCAGCCGGTTGGCCACCTCTTGGAGTTCCTCAGACTCTATAATTGGTGACCCCGTCACAGGGTCAGAGCTTGTGTGCGCCCTCATGTACTCCCTGGCGCGTGGCTCCCTAAGATGCGCGAAAGGAGGTGCTTTCCCAGCCGCGGCTAGTTTCACGTCCTCTCTGGCCCACTTTGGCCTTTTCACTAGGTATCCACGGCTGCCGAGCTTGTGGTCTAATGTGTTCTTGGAGCGAAGCTCCTTCCCCTAGCGACTCTTCTCCTGTAATTCTGGACTCCTTATTTGAGCAACAAATTCCTCCCAGTCTTCCTTTTGTATCTTCGACCATCTTTTACTAATCTTAGTATCCCAATCGTCGTCCACGACTTTCTATGCGTCGTATCGCCCTGTCTTCAGAGCCCTAGCCATGATGCGAAGGGCTTGCGCTTCGACTCTGTCTTTGTTGGCGGCAGGAATCTGGTACTTGTCCCACAGTTTCCTCAACAGAGCACCTCAGGTCGACTCAGTCAACTGGCTGAACTCTTTGCATGTGATCTTCACTTGTTCACATACTATGCACCCGCAGGCGTTGCTGAAGGTCTGGGCGGCCTTATGTGGACTCACTGGAACATCTTTGACATCGTCGACTCGAGTGATGATATACGTCTTGTCCGGCCACTGGTTGCCTTTGCTCCTTTTCTGAGACCTGGTCGGGGCTGGAGGCGCTGCTTCCTCCTCGGGCGCCTCGTCCTCTTCAGAACCTGACTCAGAGCCAGAGTCATCGCTGGAGGAGCTGGAGTCCGAGGCAGGTTGCTCTTGGCCAGCTGTGACGGCCGCCTCGGGGGCATCTTCTTTGGCCGGCTCGGCGGCCGGTTCCTTGGCCGGCTCGAGGGCAACTTGCTTGGGCGCCTCCAGGGTTGGGGTGTTGATCGGTGCCTTCACGTCGACGGGGGCCATGCTGTCATTAACGGGCTCATGTTCTCGGGTCGGCGACCCAGCGGGAGGAGTACTGGCGACCATTTTAGAACTGAGATGAATTCTTTGTGCTCTGTTTATTTGTTAATATCATTATTCTCAACTGGCATATACATAGGGCATAATTAATAAGCACAATAGTCATACAAAAGATATGTCCCAAGCAATTACCAAACATTTAGTACAATAAGAATTTCATGTATTTTTAATTTGTGGACACTATCCCATCAAGATACGTACAGAACACTTCAACATACACTCTATGTTGTAGCAAAGAAAACCTAGTATATGATTATTTCCCAAGTGACCAATATTTTTCTTGAAAAAACATGTTTGCAACGTCCCAAGAAACTCCCGAATAATAACAATTAGCAAGTGCTGTCCACATGGATCATGGATGGGTACCAGGAAGATTACCACGCAGAAAAGGAACCCACAGCTCAACGGAGAGAGGGCTTGATTTGGACTTAGGTTGATTGCTACCATAGCAAAGAACGAAATTAAAACCCCGAGAACAAAAGAAACTCTGAAGTATACATCTGAATACTCTAAATAATTGCAGAAACCTAGTCATTTCCTAGAGCAAGATATTGCAAAATCCATCCATTCTCGAGCATGTCATATGAACTAATTGGTCAGTGCTACTTACTAGACAAATATTTATAGCTTGAGCAACATTGCAGATTATAATACTCAACATACTATCTCAGAAAATTTCTCCTTTACGTCTTTCTTAACTTGTATGGAGTTTAAACTAGTTTTGAAGGGTGATACAATACTCAACATACTATCTCAGAAAATTTGGGAACTCTTCGCATTGATTTGGTACTCAAACCAAAGATGTTTGCATGATTGCTTGCACCTGATATATGGTTTGCACTAGATGTGTTTGTAACAAATATTGCCAGGGACATATCCAGTGCAACAAACTCATCCGTGTGGAATCATGCAAAGTGAATCGTTGGGTGCCATGAGTGTTCAAGATTCATTAGGAAATACCATAGGTGACAACCCTCATTAGCAATTTTCAAACATGTTCATGTCATTCAGGAAGTTATCCATCTAGCTACTAGTACCTAAGAACTAACAAAAAATGGTTAACCTCCTAGTCCTAGCAGATGCTATGTAAGCAAAGTAATAACTTGCTCTAATAGCCCAACTCTGAATAAAGCATGTTAACTTAATCTTGAATACAATAAGCATGTTTTGGTTTTTGCCTATGCCCTGCATTCATCTCATTTTTGCCATTCACTGTTTGGGGACAGACGTCAATGAACAATCCCAGTGGAATTAAAAAAAGAAAGGCAAAACCGAGATGACAAGGCTTACTAGAAAAAACAAAACTATACCAAAGAGCATATGCTTAATAAGGAAAAATTACAAGTTGTAACATTATCCAGCATACTCAACCACCATCAACATGGCACAGGTAAATTATTCACTAAAACAACAGCACAAGTAAATTGATAACCAAACAGGCAAAGTCCTTGCATTGAATTAGGCGGCGGTGCTCGGGAGGCGGCGGCGGCGCTCGGGAGGCGCGGCCGGTGCTCGGAGAGGCGGGGCGGTGCTCGGGAGGTGGCGGCGGTGCTCGGGAGGCGCGGCCGGCGTCTTGGAGGTGGGGGCCGGCGCTCGGAAGCCGGGGGCGGCGCTCGGGAGGCGAGGCCGGCGCTCGAGGAGGACGGGGTGGCGGCGGAGCAGCCTGGCGGCGTCGGGGAGGCGATGGGTCTCGCTGCTGGTCCGAATGAACGCGCGGGACTTGGCGCAAATTTTCGCCAAGTCCCACGCGTGACTTATATATGTTGTGCATTACTACTGACGGGCCCTTTGTACCTGCCCGTCAGTGGAGGCGCACCCGTCAGTGGGGTGGTATCTTCACTGACGGGCCCTTTAATGCACCTGTCAGTAGAGGTGGGATGGTCGTTAGGGTTAGGGGTCTTACCACTGATGGGCCCTTTAATGCGACCGTCAGTAGAGGGGTCTTACCACTGACGGGCTCTTTAACTCGCCCGTCAGCGGAGGCAGTGGAGGTGGGAGGGTCAGTTTGGGGTCTTACTACTGACGGGCACCCCGTGCCTGCCCGTCAGTGGTGGTGTTAGCACTGATGGGCTCCCTGTTTTCGACTGTCAGTGTAGGCTGGTATTATTGTTATGTATTGTTTTTGGGTTTTAACTCTAGGGTTTTAGTTTTATGCCCTCGTCGCGGGTTAGGGTTTGTTAGGTTTTAAGGTTAGGGTTTTAGGGTTATGTCGTCGCGGGTTAGGGTTTGTCGTTTAGCGTGAGTCAACAATATTACACATACGCACGTACATACATACGGTACACACAATATGAAATCATCCAAACCAAGAAATTATTATACATACACACATAGCTCGCTAGTTTTCGTCATTTTCGACAATCTTCTCATGAATAGTGATCTTTTTGGTGGTATACGTTAGTCCTTCAGTGTGACTGCATCTTATGTAGAGCTCAGCATCCTTAGTAGATTTGCTCTTTTTGGTAGGGCGTTGATCAACAGCTTCTGGCTCAGAGTCCGGTTCGTCAAATTGGTCATAGTCTTCTTTATCAACTACACCATCGACTACGACAATACTCCTTTTGCCTTTTCTAATGACATGGCACTTCTTTGCCTTTGGGTCTTTTATGTAGAAGACTTGCGAGATCTATTTAGCTAATACCCATAGCTCATCTTTGGCACTGATTGCTTTGACTTGTGTTGAGTCAATAGATGTGCTCTGTCGTAGTCACCTTGTAATACCCATTTCCGTACGATTAGGTTTTTGCATTTCATTCCGCATTCATGTCATCATCCCCGCATCCACCCTTGTTTACACTCAAGTTTGATAAAATTATATTTTATAGAATACATACATATCTCATCCTCGGTGGTTAGTTTTTGCAAACACCAATCAACTTATTTGGTTTATCAAACATCAACATTAGTAATAGTGGGTGGAGGAGATCAGTGACCCCCTTTAATGGATCACCATGCAATTTCCCTTTCCCAAAACTTCATCCAAGAATAGTATGTCTTGCTAACTCAATTGAAGAATTAGAAGTCAAATCGCAAAAGGGCTGAATTGTAATTCAATGATTAGGCAATGTTCCTTTGGATGAAAAGTCGCAAAAATTTATAAACAGCCATGAATCTGAGAACCCTAGCCACATATAAATTTGTGAAAATTTTGGAAAAGTCTAGAACCTAGCTACAGTTCAAACCCATCTTTGGGCAGATTTGAATTTTAAATTCAAAATCTGGTCAAACTAACTCCAAATGGCCTCAAAATTTTATGGAAGGTTCTATACTTAATTATCTACATCGTGTAAAAATTTCAATCTTTCTGAGCTCGTTTGGGTGCTCATTTGAAAATGACAAGGGCTCTGTTTGGATTTAAAAGAAAAAGAGAAACAAAAATAAAAGGAATTCGGGCCGAGGCTTTTTGGGCCATCTCCAGCCAGCCCGCCAACCCCGCCAGAGCCGAACCCACCTCTCTCTCCCCTCTCTCCCCGCCGCGTGGGGCCCGCCTGTCGGGACCCCGCCTCCACGTCGCCGCCGTCGAGCGGCCGAGCTGGGCGGCGGAGCCACCAGCGTCCCGACCACGCCGCCCTATTTAAGTGCCGCCCCGACCGCCCTGTCACGGCCCCGGAATCGCATATGACTAGGGGAACGAGCAGTCGCCAAGGACCGAGGGCATCCGTCGACCGGGTGGCACGGTACCTGCGCCGTACGCACCACAGCGGAGGGACCCGACACCCGACCCACATACCATACGCGCCATACGTCGTATGTATCTATCACCGTGGGTCGAGCCGGCCGGAAGCGACTAGGCTTCCCAGAGCTACATACCATTCCAAGATCCGTGTGAAGATCTAGAGTCGTTCACGAACGCTACCGTGCAGAGTAGAGTCGGAGGAGCCCGGCGGTTCTACCCACACCCTAACCTAGCTCGAAGCTAGTGGGTCGCTCGAAAGCCCGGTAGAACCCACCCACACCCTGCCTGGCCGGCACAGCATCTCAGCCAGCGGGTCACTCAACCGAGTTCTCGCTCAACAAAGTAACACAAGGAACGGCCGTAGTCCTTCAC
Organism: Stipa capillata; assembly: GCA_019208055.1. Classification (NCBI taxonomy): domain Eukaryota; kingdom Viridiplantae; phylum Streptophyta; class Magnoliopsida; order Poales; family Poaceae; genus Stipa; species Stipa capillata. The sequence goes on from JAGXJF010001892.1 coordinate 12,801, forward strand.
GACTACCCATATACTTCATATCATACACGCAATGTATAAGGGCAGCCTTGTATAAACAACTTGCATATCACAACAAAACACCACGATATAATACTAAACTATTTGTCCGCCTCGGACTAGATATTACAGTAATTAAAACATATCCGAGTACGGAGTTAAACAACTGCGGAAAATAGTAAAGGTGTCCCACAGCGGCATGGGGCCGCTGATTACAAGTTTAACAAAAGAGGTTCCCCGAACCGATCACCAACCAAGGATAAAGCCAAACACTAGACATCGTCGAAGAATTCCTCAACCGCTGGCTCACCTGCAATGATCTAGGAAAATCCTAGGTGAGTACAAAGTACTCGCAAGACTTATCCGTGCTTGATTAGATGTCCTACACATACTAGTATAGCATAAAGTAAACATGATGCATAAATGTAAAGAACAAGATCATATCACACCAATCATTCACAAACCAGAATATGAATATTGCCTACAATCCAATTCCTCCAAATATCTCTACTTAGGGGGTGTGATGGCAACCACTCGTCGCATGCGGTTCTCAAATGTAATATGGGCTCGACGGCCAAATATAAAATATGGGGCACAACGGCCAATATGGGGCACAACGGCCAAATATGGGGCACAACGGCCCAATATGCACATGGACAGGGTTCCACCACAACCACACCTCAAATTTTAATCTCTCGGACCGTCACCGGCAGCCGATCACCCTGAGTATAGCGAGAGCCTTACCCCGTGGAGGTTGCAAAGCTCCACGGGTCTCGGACATGCCTCGACTACACCCCAGCATCGCTGTCGCTAACGTCCACGTGTGACAAGAGTAGTTATCCCATGGAGTTACCTCCAGGTTGGTATCGCGACATAAACACTTCCAACGCCTCGTCGCAACATGCTCCTCCAGTGATACCAACGTTTATCCATGGGCCACTTTCCCTTCGACTCTCGCATCTCACTTAAATGGGTTCAAATATTTAATATCTCAATTTGACTTCAACCAACACCTTGACATGTCACAAAACAGGCCCTAGCATGCTAGTTCGTAACCAAGATAGCCAATATCATCATACGACTGAATAAACAGGTACCGAGTAAAAGAAAAGGGTGCAACAAGCTCTGCTTGCCTTCGTAGAACTGTTCTTGATCTTGCGTGAAGTCGTGAGCTTGCGGTTCTCCTTCTTCGAAGTCTAGTGCAAGAAATTGAACATCGGAAATGAGCACTAATGGAACAACCAGCATGTATGCATGAAGGGTAATGCAACTAATGAGTGTTCAGCCATGAGCTGGTATTAGTTTTAAGTTAGCGAGATATATTCGTTTTAAGTTTGCGAAGGTTATGGGGTTACCTTGACATACATGCAAGCTAAGTGGTATCCAAATACGAGCTAGGGCTTCAGAATTTCTTGTTTAAGTTGGAAGGTCATGAAGCCAAACATATTTGACTTGAAGATACTCTGGAATACTAAACTAACGCCGCTGGAATCACTCCTTTTGGAACTACGAGTCTCCCGTTAGGGTTTATCGAGTTAGGGTTTACGGAGTTCGACAATAAAGGAGCTAACCCTAGAATCACACCATGCATGTAACCCTACTGGGATTTCAGTGATTCCATTTCGTAGGATATCTCACGAGGATTCCAAAACTATAAGGATCGTCGAAATCTGAGTTATAGTCGCGAGATTAGGGTTTATAGGCCCTCGACAACCCTAAAACATCTACCCTAAGTAGCAGTGGGTGTATGTGCTCAAAATCAACTTTTTATTCAGCCATCTTGTAGAGTTTTTCATGAGGTTTCCAAATATATAAATTTTATTGAATTTGGATCAGTGGTTCAAAAGTTATGAGCATTTCAATTTCATTCAAAAATCTGCCCCTAACTAACCCTAACCCTAATTGCTACGGTTACCCGAACGCTACCCAGATGCAAATCGTAATTTCTACGCGTACCCTAGCGAGGGCTACCCCAAAATCACAACACATAATCCCCCACTCATTTACACGCGGGACCTACCCAACACCCGTGGACCAATCACAGCAAAACACGTGGCCTCCCCTATTTCTTTTTCTTTTCTTCTTTTCTTTTCCCTCCCTCTCTCTCATTCTCTCTCTGCTCCGGCCGGGAGGAGGCTCGGTGGCGGCGGCGCGCGACCGGAGAGCTCGCCGGAGAGGCCTCGGGAGCGGGCTAGGGCACGGGGAGAACGGCAGGGGCAAGGGGAGCTCACCCTGGGCGCGTTTTGGCCCTCGGGAAGACCGGAGGAGGCTTGGAGTGGGCTGGCGACGAGGTCCAGCGGCGGTGAGGAGCGGAGCTACGGCGTCGAAGGGTCTCGGTCAGCAATCTGAAAAAGAGAAGGGAGAAAGGAGTGAGGGGGAGAATGGGGGGAGCTCGGGGAGCGACAATGGAAGAGAGAGGAGGACCGGGCCGGCGTCGATTCTTCGTCGGAGGCGGCGGCCGGAGCCGAGGAAGGAGGCGGCGCGACGGGAGCTCGGTGCTGGGGAGGAGGAAACGAGGGCTAGGGTTTGATGCGGGGGAAACCGGGAGGCTGTCCGAGAGGGGTTTAAAAAGGGGCGGCGGTCCGGAGCGGGGTTGGTCGGGACGGGAGGCCGCCACCCACCTCGGCCGGTCAGCGGCGGCGACGTGGCGTGAGGGCACTGACGCGCGGGCGGGAGAAGGCGCACGGGCTCAGGGGCGCCACCGAAGGGCGAAGGCGGAAAGGGGGAAGGGCGCGGGCGTGCGCGGGCGGGAAGAGTGGGCCGGCCGAGGCGGCCCATTAGGCCTCGGCCTGGTCGGTTAGGTTTAGGTTTTTCTTTTCTCTTTTTCTTTTATTCCTGATTCTTCCCCACGTTATTTTATGTACATTTTGTTCTCCAAAGTTTCTGAAATTTTTACCAGACCCTATAAACTTTATTTGTGAGCTACTGTGTAAGTTTGAACCTATTTGGATTTGATTTGAAGGGGGTTCCAGTGTAATGCTAGGGTTTTGACCTAATCGACAAGTTGAACTGCGACTAGGTTTAGGGCTTCTCCAAAAATTCTGGAAATTGGCATGGAGTTAGTATTCCCCTATTTAGGGCTATTCCCAAAATTTGGTAAAGTTTCATCCACATTAGCTTACCCATTTTCTTAACCCCAGTTCTCAGCTCTTTTAGGGTTTAGAATCGAAGTCCGATACTTCAAATAAATTGATTGGTGTTTGTTAACTTATCCATCGAGGATGAGATATGCACGTATTCTATAAAACATTATCATATCACCCATAAGTTTGAATAAGTGCAGGTGCGGATGGTGGCATGTATGTATGTATGCATGCGAAACCCTAATCGTCAATTTTGGGTATTACAAAACCTACCCCCCTTACAAAGATCTCGACCCGAGATCTGCAACGTTTAAACAAACAAAGAGGGAAATTCAGTTCTAAGCCAATCTTCGCGTTCCCATGTAGCTTCTTCTTCGGTGTGATTGCTCCACTGGACTTTGAAGAACTTGAGGGTGCGGCTTCGGGTTTTGCGCTCCATCTCATCGAGAAGGCACACCGGATGTTCTCGATAAGATAGATCTTCATGTAATACTTCCATTTGAGGGTTAAGCTTCATCTCAGGGACACGATGGCAAGCTTTCAGTTGGGATACGTGGAAGACGTCATGCATCCGAGATAGGTAGTCAGGTAATTCTAACTGGTACGCCACAGCTCCTTTTCTGGCTAAGACTCGGTATGGTCCAATATAGCGAGGGGCTAGCTTCCCTTTCATGCCAAAACGATGGACTCCTTTGAATGGAGTGACCTTCAGATATACGCTGTCTCCAATCTGAAAGGTGACCTCTCGACGGCGTGGATCGGCATAACTCTTCTGTCTGGACTGAGCTTCACGAAGTCGTTGACGGATGTGGTGAACCATTTCTTCAGCTTCTTCGATAGGGCTTGGTCCAAAGAATTGCCTCTCACCGGTCTCTGACCAGTTCAAGGGGGTTCTGCATTTTCTCCCATATAGTACTTCAAATGGTGCCATTCCGAGGCTGGTTTGGTAACTGTTGTTGTAGGCAAACTCTGCGTACGGCAAGTATTCTTCCCAATTGGAGCTAGCTGTGAGAGCACAGGATCTCAACATATCTTCTAAAATCTGGTTGGTTCTCTCAACTTGACCTCCAGTTTGAGGATGGAAGGCTGTACTGAAGGACAGAGAGGTTCCCATCGCCTCGTGCAGACATTTCCAGAATCGGCTGGTGAACTGAGTGCCTCGGTCTGAGACAATCCTCGTGGGAACACCGTGAAGACAGACGATTCGGGCGATATACAATTTTGCTAGTTGGCTTACTTTGTGCGTGGTCTTCACGGGGATAAAGTGGGCGACCTTGGAAAGGCGGTCCACAATCACCCATACTGCATCGTTGCCCTTGGGGGTCTTTGGTAATCCAACCACAAAATCCATGCTGATCTCTTCTCATTTCCACTCGGGAACTGAAAGTGGTTGGAGTAGGCATGCTGGTCGTTGATGCTCAGCCTTCACTCGTCGACATACGTCGCACTCTGCTACATAACGAGCGATCTCCCGTTTCATCCTTGTCCACCAGAATCGTTGACGGAGATCTTGGTACATCTTCGTGCTACCGGGGTGAATAGCCAACGGAGAATTGTGAGCTTCATTGAGAATCTGGTCTTTCAGCTCCTTGTCCTTGGGTACCACGAGTCGTTTCCCGAACCAAAGTATTCCATTCTCATCTTCAGTGAAACAATTAGCGGTACCATTCTTCACTTTTTCTCTGATCTTCTGCATACCGATGTTCTGAACTTGGGCGGCCTTAATCTGGTCTTCTAGGGTTGGTTTCACCTCAAGAGTGGCAAGGGTACCATGCTCAACAATTCCAAGATTGAGTCGCTGAAATTCTTCGTGGAGAAGTGGTTGTTGTTCCAAAATCAGGGTGTTGTTGCAATAGGCTTTCCTGCTAAGGGCGTCAGCCACGATGTTAGCCTTACCAGGGGTATAATTTAATCCCAAGTCATAATCCTTGATAAGCTCTAACCATCTTCTTTGGCGAAGGTTCAGATCTGGTTGTGTGAAGAGATACTTTAGGCTTTTATGGTCCGAGTAAATTTCGCAACGATTACCAATGAGGTAATGTCGCCATATCTTAAGAGCATGCACCACGGCAGCTAATTCCAAGTCATGGGTAGGGTAGTTGGCCTCGTGAGGACGCAATTGGCGTGAAGCATAAGCTACGACACGACCACCTTGCATGAGGACGCAACCTAACCCATTCCGGGAGGCATCACAATATACTTCAAAATCCTTATTAACGTCGGGAAGGATAAGCACTGGGGCTGAGGTTAGTCTTTTCTTGAGTTCTTGGAAGCTGGCTTCGCACTTGTCAGACCACACGAACTTCTGATCCTTCTTCAACAGTTCAGTTATTGGTTTCGCTATGGAAGAGAAGCCTTCGATGAACCGACGGTAGTATCCTGCCAAACCCAGAAAACTCCGAATCTGGGTAACCGACTTAGGCTGCTTCCATTCTTGGATGGCTTGTACTTTGCTCGGGTCTACCGCGACTCCAGTAGCTGAAAGTACATGTCCTAGGAACTCCACTTGATGCTTCCAGAACTCGCACTTTGAGAACTTGGCATATAAACGATGCTCACGGAGCTTGTCGAGCACCATTCTCAAGTGGTCTTCGTGTTCTGACTCAGATTTGGAATAGATGAGGATGTCGTCGATGAAGACGACAACAAATTGGTCGAGATACTCCATGAAAACTGAGTTCATGAGTTGCATGAACGTGGAGGGGGCGTTGGTCAATCCAAAGGACATCACTGTGTACTCATACGACCCATAGCGGGTGGTAAAGGCCGTCTTCGGGATGTCTTCGGTCCTTATCTTTATTTGATGATATCCCAAACGGAGATCAATCTTAGAGAAGACACAAGCACCGGTCAACTGGTCGAAGAGATCGTCAATCCGGGGAAGGGGGTACTTGTTCTTCACTGTAAGTTCATTCAGTGGGCGATAGTCAACTACCATCCTAAGGCTGTCATCCTTCTTCTTCACAAACATGGCGGGGCAACCCCACGGTGAGGAACTGGGTCTAATGAAACCTTTGTTCTCCAGCTCCCGGAGCTGCTTCTTCATCTCCAACAACTCCTTTGGGGATATCCGATAGGGTCGCTTTGAAATAGGAGCTGTCCCTGGTGGGAGGTCAATGACGAACTCCACAGCACGATCAGGGGGCATACCCGGCAATTCCTCGGGGAAGACGTCCGGGTAATCACAAACCACGGGAACTAAATCAACTCCCTGGTCTTGGGTACCACTCATGGCGAAGAGACATCCAGACATGGATGGAGACACAAACTCCACTTCCTTACCGGAGTCGGTGCTAAGGGCAACAGACCGATTGGCACAGTCTATCTTCGCCTTGTGTTGGATTAGCCAGTCCATACCTAGAATCACATCTAACCCCTTTGATTCCAGAACCACTGTATTGACTAGAAAGGATTCCCCACCGATTTCTATCTTAACACCCTCGCAGACTGAGTCGGCCCTTAATTCTGATCCAGGCGTTGCAATAATGAGGGGTGGATGCAATGCGGATGAGGGAACATGGTTCTCATGTACGAATTTGCTGGAAACGAAAGAATGCGATGCTCCTGAATCGAAGAGAACGACGGCAGGAGTTGAGTTGACAGGAAGCGTACCCAGCACCACTTCTGGCGCCTCCTGCGCCTCTTCTGCGGTGACATGATTTACCCTGCCACGGCCAGGGACTTGGGGTTTATGGGGAGCTTGACCTCTAGCTTGTTGGCTTCCTCCTGGCTATCCTCCTTGCTGCCCTTGCCGCATCTTGGGGCCAAAAGATTGCGCAGTGCGAGGTTGGCGGCAGGTAGTTGCAAAATGTCCCATTCTTCCGCAGTTGTAACACTTCACTTTGCTCAGATCCAACTGCGGTCGCTGCTGTGTTTGCGGCTGGTGCCCTTGCGGTTGGGGACGGGAAACGTACCCCTGCGGCCCTGGGGCATACTGCCCCACTGGACGGGTCGGTGGCGGCTGCCACACCCGAGGTCGCTGGGAACTGCTGGCCGCGGTCTTCATGGCTTCTCGGTCACGCTTGCGGTTTTTCTCAACGACGGATTCCTTGGCTTCCACTTTGATGGCCTTGCCTACCAGGTGTTGGAAATTCTGCACATCAATCGTGGCCAACTTGGCCTGCATCTCATCGTTCAACTTCCCCATGAACTTCTCCACTTTTCTCTTATCTGTAGATACTTCATCCGAGGCATACCGCGCTAAGTGGTTGAACTCCCGGAGAAATTGAGTGACAGGCTTCTTGCCTTGGCGGAGGTCTCGGAATTCTTCCTTTTTCAGTGCCATTATCTCTTCGGGGACATGGAACTCACGGAATCCAGTCTGGAATTCGGCCCATGTGACCACGTGTCCTTCCTCTTGCATAGCGAGGAAATTCTCCCACCAATCGGCGGCGGCTCCCTCGAGGTAGTGGGAGGCATAGCTGACCTTGTCGGCCTCGGGGCACTGGGCCAACTGTAGCTTTCTCTCCATTGTCTTGATCCAATTATCCGCTTCTAATGGATCATCAGTCTGATCAAAGGTCGGTGGTTGGGTCCGTTGAAAGTCTCCCAGGCTACCGCGAACCGGACCACCCGCTGGGCCTTGATTGCGCGCGAGTTGCTCCAAGATTCTGTTCTGAGTGATCAGCAGGTCCGCAATGTTAGGCTGCTGAGGAGGAGGTGGCACTGGTTCCCCTTCACGCTCACGGTCTTCAGGTGCGGTTGGCCGTTGGGGAGGAGGTGGTACTGGTTCCTCCTCACGCCCACGGCGTCCACGTGCGGCACCACGAGTTCCAGACGCCATTCTGTTGCAGTCAAGGACAACAGCAAGAACGGATCAAAGTTAGAGAGGCGGAAACAAATGTCTCACACTGGTTCAGTGGGGTATTTATGAACATATAGCATTGTTCCCTACACTTTCACGAGGAGATGAATAGTAGAACAACGATAAGAACGATATTGGATTGCCATAATACGTTCACCTAGTCCATAAGTTAAGGCTGCGGTTTAGATCACCTTACGGTGAACTAAACGTTTCCAAATGCCAAAATTACAGCCCATAATACCCAATTACATGCCTCCAAAAGAATTCTTAAACCTAGGGTTCGGTCCGGCTTACATTACAAAATGAGACCATTGACTCGATACTAAATCCAAACAGCACTTCTAAGGGTTTTCTAGTGCTTTTTCATCACACCAATAGGTCTCGTAAGCCTCCATTGCTATTCTCCAAGCATCATCTCACTCCTCATCGGATGGTGGGTTGCTAGTGGTGTACCACACACGCTCTTCGGGATCTTCTTCCTCTTCTTCTTCCACAGCGGGTGGTACAACTACCGGAGTAGGGGCTGGAGCGGGTTGCGCTGGTTTGAAAAGTCGGAGATACTGACAGGAGGTCATCCTCTTACGTGGCTTGACTCCAGAACTCTGGGGTTGATTGGCCTCATCGGGTGGAGTTAGGGTTGGCAGTCGTACTGGAACATAGGGGCTCTCACCACAGGACGACTCATCTCCATTTGCCACGCGCCACTTTCGACGCAACTCTGCGCGAAGTCGACGGATGCCCTCGGTCCTCCTCACGAGCGGCATTCCTATAATCCATATACAACCCATCATACATTACCTCGGCAGAGATAATGTGATGAGCTGTTTCCAACTCAGTCTGATCTTCTTCATCATCACTAGGTGCTGGTACCTGAATGTCATTACCATCCTCACTGACCTGGGGAATGAGACGAAACTGAGAGACAAGGAAGATCTCATCAAATTGGCGACGGATGTAAAGGACAGCCTTTCTGGCAGCGTCAAGTCTGGCTCCATCATTACTACCCCTGACTGCCCTGAAAATTTGTTCCATGTTGGGGGCTCTCACTGTCACCCATCCTGACCAAACACGAATTCCTCCAACGGTTTCATCACTGTGAGCGTGGAAAGCAGGGAGATCTTCTTCTGGCACGTCCAAGTGCTCCAACATTCTCCATAACAGGGTAGCCCAGCTTCCCAACTGGCTCGGATCAGTCACGATGTTGAAAACCATCTTCAGAAGGCTCTAAGGATAGGGGTTCAGTCCACCCCCCCTTAAAAAGGATTCGACGACCTCGTCGAGGTAATAGGGCTGTTTTCTGTTAGCAAGAAATTTGTTAGGGTTAGGCACAAGCAAAAACAAATGCCGTGGAGGAGAAATTTTAGAACTAAGAGTGCCGAGGATAAGGAATAAAAAGAAGTCTACTTGCTGATTTTAAAGATAGGGTTTAAGTTTTGAAATAGTTTTCTCGACAATGGCGAGTCCTATCTAACGACCACCTGCAATTGGCTTCCTACGGTCAGTTCGGCTCTGATACCAAGCTGTCACGGCCCCGGAATCGCATATGACTAGGGGAACGAGCAGTCGCCAAGGACCGAGGGCATCCGTCGACCGGGTGGCACGGTACCTGCGCCGTACGCACCACAGCGGAGGGACCCGACACCCGACCCACATACCATACGCGCCATACGTCGTATGTATCTATCACCGTGGGTCGAGCCGGCCGGAAGCGACTAGGCTTCCCAGAGCTACATACCATTCCAAGATCCGTGTGAAGATCTAGAGTCGTTCACGAACGCTACCGTGCAGAGTAGAGTCGGAGGAGCCCGGCGGTTCTACCCACACCCTAACCTAGCTCGAAGCTAGTGGGTCGCTCGAAAGCCCGGTAGAACCCACCCACACCCTGCCTGGCCGGCACAGCATCTCAGCCAGCGGGTCACTCAACCGAGTTCTCGCTCAACAAAGTAACACAAGGAACGGCCGTAGTCCTTCACGACTACCCATATACTTCATATCATACACGCAATGTATAAGGGCAGCCTTGTATAAACAACTTGCATATCACAACAAAACACCACGATATAATACTAAACTATTTGTCCGCCTCGGACTAGATATTACAGTAATTAAAACATATCCGAGTACGGAGTTAAACAACTGCGGAAAATAGTAAAGGTGTCCCACAGCGGCATGGGGCCGCTGATTACAAGTTTAACAAAAGAGGTTCCCCGAACCGATCACCAACCAAGGATAAAGCCAAACACTAGACATCGTCGAAGAATTCCTCAACCGCTGGCTCACCTGCAATGATCTAGGAAAATCCTAGGTGAGTACAAAGTACTCGCAAGACTTATCCGTGCTTGATTAGATGTCCTACACATACTAGTATAGCATAAAGTAAACATGATGCATAAATGTAAAGAACAAGATCATATCACACCAATCATTCACAAACCAGAATATGAATATTGCCTACAATCCAATTCCTCCAAATATCTCTACTTAGGGGGTGTGATGGCAACCACTCGTCGCATGCGGTTCTCAAATGTAATATGGGCTCGACGGCCAAATATAAAATATGGGGCACAACGGCCAATATGGGGCACAACGGCCAAATATGGGGCACAACGGCCCAATATGCACATGGACAGGGTTCCACCACAACCACACCTCAAATTTTAATCTCTCGGACCGTCACCGGCAGCCGATCACCCTGAGTATAGCGAGAGCCTTACCCCGTGGAGGTTGCAAAGCTCCACGGGTCTCGGACATGCCTCGACTACACCCCAGCATCGCTGTCGCTAACGTCCACGTGTGACAAGAGTAGTTATCCCATGGAGTTACCTCCAGGTTGGTATCGCGACATAAACACTTCCAACGCCTCGTCGCAACATGCTCCTCCAGTGATACCAACGTTTATCCATGGGCCACTTTCCCTTCGACTCTCGCATCTCACTTAAATGGGTTCAAATATTTAATATCTCAATTTGACTTCAACCAACACCTTGACATGTCACAAAACAGGCCCTAGCATGCTAGTTCGTAACCAAGATAGCCAATATCATCATACGACTGAATAAACAGGTACCGAGTAAAAGAAAAGGGTGCAACAAGCTCTGCTTGCCTTCGTAGAACTGTTCTTGATCTTGCGTGAAGTCGTGAGCTTGCGGTTCTCCTTCTTCGAAGTCTAGTGCAAGAAATTGAACATCGGAAATGAGCACTAATGGAACAACCAGCATGTATGCATGAAGGGTAATGCAACTAATGAGTGTTCAGCCATGAGCTGGTATTAGTTTTAAGTTAGCGAGATATATTCGTTTTAAGTTTGCGAAGGTTATGGGGTTACCTTGACATACATGCAAGCTAAGTGGTATCCAAATACGAGCTAGGGCTTCAGAATTTCTTGTTTAAGTTGGAAGGTCATGAAGCCAAACATATTTGACTTGAAGATACTCTGGAATACTAAACTAACGCCGCTGGAATCACTCCTTTTGGAACTACGAGTCTCCCGTTAGGGTTTATCGAGTTAGGGTTTACGGGGTTCGACAAATAAAGGAGCTAACCCTAGAATCACACCATGCATGTAACCCTACTGGGATTTCAGTGATTCCATTTCGTAGGATATCTCACGAGGATTCCAAAACTATAAGGATCGTCGAAATCTGAGTTATAGTCGCGAGATTAGGGTTTATAGGCCCTCGACAACCCTAAAACATCTACCCTAAGTAGCAGTGGGTGTATGTGCTCAAAATCAACTTTTTATTCAGCCATCTTGTAGAGTTTTTCATGAGGTTTCCAAATATATAAATTTTATTGAATTTGGATCAGTGGTTCAAAAGTTATGAGCATTTCAATTTCATTCAAAAATCTGCCCCTAACTAACCCTAACCCTAATTGCTACGGTTACCCGAACGCTACCCAGATGCAAATCGTAATTTCTACGCGTACCCTAGCGAGGGCTACCCCAAAATCACAACACATAATCCCCCACTCATTTACACGCGGGACCTACCCAACACCCGTGGACCAATCACAGCAAAACACGTGGCCTCCCCTATTTCTTTTTCTTTTCTTCTTTTCTTTTCCCTCCCTCTCTCTCATTCTCTCTCTGCTCCGGCCGGGAGGAGGCTCGGTGGCGGCGGCGCGCGACCGGAGAGCTCGCCGGAGAGGCCTCGGGAGCGGGCTAGGGCACGGGGAGAACGGCAGGGGCAAGGGGAGCTCACCCTGGGCGCGTTTTGGCCCTCGGGAAGACCGGAGGAGGCTTGGAGTGGGCTGGCGACGAGGTCCAGCGGCGGTGAGGAGCGGAGCTACGGCGTCGAAGGGTCTCGGTCAGCAATCTGAAAAAGAGAAGGGAGAAAGGAGTGAGGGGGAGAATGGGGGAGCTCGGGGAGCGACAATGGAAGAGAGAGGAGGACCGGGCCGGCGTCGATTCTTCGTCGGAGGCGGCGGCCGGAGCCGAGGAAGGAGGCGGCGCGACGGGAGCTCGGTGCTGGGGAGGAGGAAACGAGGGCTAGGGTTTGATGCGGGGGAAACCGGGAGGCTGTCCGAGAGGGGGTTAAAAAGGGGCGGCGGTCCGGAGCGGGGTTGGTCGGGACGGGAGGCCGCCGCCCACCTCGGCCGGTCAGCGGCGGCGACGTGGCGTGAGGGCACTGACGCGCGGGCGGGAGAAGGCGCACGGGCTCAGGGGCGCCACCGAAGGGCGAAGGCGGAAAGGGGGAAGGGCGCGGGCGTGCGCGGGCGGGAAGAGTGGGCCGGCCGAGGCGGCCCATTAGGCCTCGGCCTGGTCGGTTAGGTTTAGGTTTTTCTTTTCTCTTTTTCTTTTATTCCTGATTCTTCCCCATGTTATTTTATGTACATTTTGTTCTCGAAAGTTTCTGAAATTTTTACCAGACCCTATAAACTTTATTTGTGAGCTACTGTGTAAGTTTGAACCTATTTGGATTTGATTTGAAGGGGGTTCCAGTGTAATGCTAGGGTTTTGACCTAATCGACAAGTTGAACTGCGACTAGGTTTAGGGCTTCTCCAAAAATTCTGGAAATTGGCATGGAGTTAGTATTCCCCTATTTAGGGCTATTCCCAAAATTTGGTAAAGTTTCATCCACATTAGCTTACCCATTTTCTTAACCCCAGTTCTCAGCTCTTTTAGGGTTTAGAATCGAAGTCCGATACTTCAAATAAATTGATTGGTGTTTGTTAACCTATCCATCGAGGATGAGATATGCACGTATTCTATAAAACATTATCATATCACCCATAAGTTTGAATAAGTGCAGGTGCGGATGGTGGCATGTATGTATGTATGCATGCGAAACCCTAATCGTCAATTTTGGGTATTACACGCCCCTTCCCCTTTTTTCTCTCTTCCGAACCCTAGCGCCCCTCCCCTTTCTTCTCCCATCACCGAAGCTCCCCGCTGCCACGTTCTTCTCCATCTCCGGCCACCGCTCCGACGAGCTCCAGCGACCGCCTCGGTCCTTCGCCGATCCCATCTTCTAGCCCCGAGCTCCCTCTCCTCATCCCTAACCTCCTCCACCCTTTCCCTTTGCAGATCCATGCCCGGAGCTCCCTCACCGACGACGCCCGAGGTTTCTCTCCGCCGCCGGCCGCTGCTAGCCTCGACCCGGCCTCCTCCGCTCCCCTGCGCTCGCGAATCGACCTCGGGGTGAGCCTCCGGTCCTTGTGCCACTTTCCCGGATCCCGCCGTGCCCTAGCCGCCGTCTGGAGCTTCTCCGGCGAAGCTCCGGTGAGAGCTTTGCCGCCCGAGCTCCCCCTTCGACCGAGCCAGTGAGAGAGAGAGGCCGCGTGGCAGCTCCTGGTTGGCCCCGAGGTCCAGTCAGCAGTTGACTGGGTCTCTGCTGACCAGTCAGCACTGCCAAGGGGGCCCACATGTCAGCTGAGCATGGTTGGGTTGGGTTGGGATGCTGTGTATGCGTAGCAAATTAATTTTCGTAGAGAGAAGGACCCTAGGGTTAGGGTTTTGCTCAATTTTCCGCTAAACTTGGAAATGCCGTAACTTTTCGCTCGAAGCTCCGATTTCAACAAACTTTATATTTCTGGAAACCTTATGAAATTATCTACAACATGGTCAGGACATAAATCCAAAATTTGGAATTTAAATTCCTGGTTAATTTCGAGTATACCTTAGTTCTTTTTCCCTCGCGCATTGTTTTTCAATAATTCATAACTAGCTGGTTACAACTCCAAATTAAGTGATTCCAGTGGCGTTAGGATCGTATCTCAGAGAACTTCCATAATATACACATTTTGGAACATGACCATCCACTGTGAATGAGTAATGTCAACTCTAACTTGCAACCGAACCAAATTCATCATGCATGCATTACTAGGGTGATCCCTTAATTCCCACAAGTTAAAAATTGAGAAATTATTATTGTTTCAAATTCCTCATGCTCCTAGTCATTTTAGAAGTTCATGCTTAGCATCATCCATCATGCATCCATGCTGGACCTTATCGCTTACTTTTGTCGTTTCTTTTCTGGTCTTTCGTGTTGCCTACCATAGAATCCAAAGAGGAAGGACACCAAACTTTCGATCCTACTCAAGACCAGGAGCTTGGTGACCAAGGCAAGCAGAGCTTGTTACACCTTTATGTTATTATTTGCTATGTATTACTAAATATGTTTATGTATGGACTGTTGGCTTGAGTGGTATGACCAATACGACGAGCAAACTAGCATGTGTAGGAGGTGTCGTCACGTTGAGAACATCAATGGTTGCCCTATTAACTTGGAATTACTTAAGTAAGATGTGAGAGCCGAGGGTGTGCACGATGAATATGGTTGGTGTTAATTGAAGTGATTGAGGCGACCCTTGGTGTAAGTAGAGTTTTGTCGCCAAACCAACCTGAGGTAACTTCATCGTGTTATTTCCCATATCACCACGTGGACGTCACGGAAATCCCCGCTATGGGCTTATCTGATGGCAAGTCTCGGTCACTTGGAGCCTTGCAACCTCCGAGTGAAGAGCATTCGTTATTCCCATGGTGGATGTATTGTCGGTAACGGTTCGAGAGATTGATTGAAAATGTTATGTGATGGATTAATGATCAAGTTGGGGGTGTGGGCTGCCCCAAATGAACCGAATTAACAAGATGAATGTTTTCATGTTCGTACCTTGAGTTGTATGAAATCTGAACTGCAAGTTAGATGTTATGTTTTCCTCCATACCTTTAATGCCATGTTCGTATTTTTGTATCTTGTTAACTTGAGATGCATCATGTTTAATTGCTGCTGTAGTAAGCATGTGTAGTACATCTAATCAAGCACAAATAAGTCTTGCGCATACCTTTGTACTCACCTAGGGTATTCCTAGAACTTTGCAGGTGAGCCAGTGGTTGCGGACTACTTTGACGACGCCTAGTTGCGTGGTTTCTTTGGTCGGTGTTCGACTCGTGGTTTCTTTTGGTTTTTGGACAGCGGTTGATGCGCCGCTGTGGGATGTGTTTAACTTTATGCGCTGTTGCAAGTTTATTTCAGATTTGACTACACTTCCGGTTATTACCGAATGATGTAAACTTTACAGTTCACAATGTGGACAGCTAGTTGTATTATCATATCGTAGTGGTTCGTGTGATGATATGCTTGCTGTCCAACATATGCCCCCACCTCCTATCTGTCATGCGTGTATGTTGAAATGGGGAGTGTGGTTGGATGCATATGGAGGTACTTGATGTTTTATTCCGATTCAAGTGAAGTGCAAAGTGAATGTACGGTCCATTGCCAAAGTGAGTCATACGCGTGTGGCGTATGTTTTTGGAATCGTGATCCCTCAATCAGGCCGTGGTGAGACATACGCATTGTGCTGTATGCATGTCGCACGGGGCGGGGGTGAGCCATAGTCCGTCGCAGGTAGCGGCTATGGTCACCGTCTTCACTTGTTGTGAATTCCTTGAATCGATTTATAATACCGGGTCCCTCATAGCTTGGTATCAGAGCCGAGCTGACCGTAGGAAGCCATTGTAGGTGGTCGTTAGTTAGGACTTGGCATCACCGAGAAAACTATTTGCAAAGTTAAAACCTATGTTTAAAATCAGCAAGTAGATTGCTTCTTTATTCCTTACCCTCATCGCTCTTAGTTCTGAAATTTTCTTTCCTATTGCATTTGTTTTTTTTGTTTGTGGCTGACCTTGACCATATTTTTGTTTGGTTAGATGGCTTCTCCTCAGTTGGTGCATGCCACCCAAGGTGTGGATGTGGATGGGTTCCCGGAGGAACTCTTGTACATGCTTCGGGAACTTGGATTTCCATATCTCCCGGAGTACCTCGTGCATAGAGCCGACCTAGGGTTTGGCATGTACGAGTACCGGGCACGCGTGTTCATTCAACCGCGTGAGTGATCCCCCACATCAGCCGTGCTTCTTCAATGGCTATGGAGCTGAATTGGAGTCTGCGGTTCAAGATGCAGCCTATTCGGTCATATGTCATCTTCGCCATGAGCTTTCGTGCCTCGTCGAGGGTCCCTTCTCCTTCTTCCCGTCGCGGACTCCCATGAAGGACGTGGCACCGTATGAAGACTTTACCCAAGAGCACAACGTGGCACTGGCCCATTTGGGGCGCCTTGTCCGATCCTTGGATGTGGCGTATCGTGCCCGTGGCTTCGAAGCAAGGCGGTATCGTCATCGCCTCCTTATCTCCCTCGAGCTCGCTCAATACCAAGGAAGGAGCTTTGCCCCACCTCCTCACTTCTAGACCGGCGAGGACATCTACTCGGTCTATGAAGGAGGTCCGTGGGTGCAA
The DNA here is from genome assembly GCA_019208055.1 of Stipa capillata. Taxonomy (NCBI): domain Eukaryota; kingdom Viridiplantae; phylum Streptophyta; class Magnoliopsida; order Poales; family Poaceae; genus Stipa; species Stipa capillata. The sequence continues at coordinate 29,421 of JAGXJF010001892.1, forward strand.
CATTATCCGTCGGTGGGCAGAATAGAGCTCGGTATCCACCTCGACGTCCTTCCCTCGCAGATGCCGGTGGGCAGCGTTCGTCGCATCCCCACTGTTGCTCCCCATTTTGGACATGGGATTCCGTTGTTCCACACCATGGTTCCTCTCCCCGCTGATTTGGAGGCTTACGAGATCCGCCGTCGCAATGGAGGATCTCCGTATAGTCCAATGTAGTGCTGTCCAGATTTTAGCATTGAGTTGTGGGTCTTATTTTGGGGTGTAAGCTGAACCAAATCTTAGGTTTTAAGGTATCTTTTGGAGGCATGTAAGTGGGTATTGGTGGCTGCAATTTTTGGCACAATATTAACATTTACTTCACCTAATGGTGGTCTAAACCGCAGCCCCATGTATGAACTATGTCGAACGTATTAATGCATTCGTGTATTATTGTTCAACGTTCTCGCAATTGTTTTATATCTCATTTTCCCCTGAAAATGTGTATGAAATGATGTGGCATATTCATGAATACCCCGCTGTACCGTGTGGAATTTTTTTTTCCACTTCCCTAGTGCCACCATCTCATTCGGTTGTCGATTGGTTGCAACAGCATGGCTTCGGGAATGCGTGGAGCTGGCCGTGGTCGCCGTGCTCGTGACGAGGAGGAAGTGCCACCTCCTCCCTAGCAACCTAACATCGTGGACCTGCTAGCGACGCAAAATCAGATCCTCGAGCAACTCGTGCGCAATCAGGGCAGGAGGTGGTCTAGCTGATTTTCAGCGAACTCGACCGGCCGCTTTTGATCGAGCGGATGACCCCCTTGAGGCGGACAATTGGATCCACACCATCGAAAGGAAGCTTCAGCTGGCCCAATGCGCAGAGGCCGACAAAGGCAACTTCGCCTCCCATTATCTTGAGGGAGCCGCAGCAGATTGGTGGGAGAACTTCCTGGCAATGCAAGCCCCCGGTCATGTGGTCACTTGGGCCGAATTCCGTACCGGCTCTCACGATTTCCATATCCCTGCCGGTATTGTAATAACCCTATTCTTAATACACAAGATCAATACAGATCATTGTGACTAAAAATGATTTTTGTTTTCTTACATGCATGCATATAGATAGCTCAATCATGACCTTGATTAAAAACATTAACAAAGGTGCAAGGATTAGTTTGAAACTGAGCTGTAAAACCAATACCATCAAATTTCATATCCAAAAACTATTATGAATCCTAAACGACTTAGCTCTTGATTTTTTTGGCATGGTGTTGTGTACCTAAACCAAATTATTCTTCCCCAACCTCACATTTAAACAAATTTGAGAATCGTTAACTCAGAGACAGTCCTCACTTCTCCCATAATTATTAAACCCCACATCTGTAGGTCATCTATTTTGACTAACCCTAACTATGAACTTTTGCAAAAACAATCTCACTCAGAATATAACTCAAGTTATTCTCTTCGGCTTTAAACACCCGATAAAAACCTGAGAAGTCACATATGTAATATACAAGTTCCACACAATTTTCAATTGATATTGGGTTCAAACTTTATTCTTAAATCAATTTCTAAAAATAGTAAAAACCAAAGATTGAAATAATTTTCTAGCTGACGTGAGGGTCCCACCAGCAGATTCTTTCCTCTTTTCTTTTTTTCTCCTCCACCCGCTGGCAGCTCCCTCCCTCCACCTGGCGCACATGCCCACTGCAATCCCTCCTTTTTCTCCACGCAGCAAGTCCTCTCCCCTATTCCCCATTGCTTCTTCTTCCTCAGGCTGAGTCCTCCAAAGCCGGGCCTCCTTCTTCTTCCCCATTCTCTTCCCTGCCGGCCTCTTCCTCCCTCCCCATTGAGCCGCCGAGCTCCCCCAAGAAGCGCCGCCGGCTCCTCACCTCGGCTGGCCCCCATGGCCGCGCCGCCCTCCTCGCCTCGGCTGGCCTCGCCACCGCCGCCGGCCAGCGCCTTCACGCCCTAGCTCTCCCCGCCATGCGCCGCCTCCTCTCGGCCTTGACGCCGCCCCCGCGCGCCGCGGCCCCTTTCCCGCCGGACCTGCCGCCGCCGCCCCCTGGTGCGCACTCCCCAGCCGCTGCTCCAACCACCGCTCGCCCTCCCGCCGCCTGTAATACCCAGATTCGACAATTAGGGTTTTCCTCGCATTCATGCATACATATCATCATATTCATGCATTTAAACACCCACCTTGTTTAAACTAAAATGTAACATGACTGTATTTTATAGAATATGTGCATATCTCATCCCCGGTGGAGATCATTACGACACCAATCAACTTATTCGGGTCAGAAAAACATCAGAATTAGCAATGTCACGTGCGGTGAGTTAGCACTCTCTAACTAGTACCGACACCTACTTGTATTCCTTCCCGAGCCATCCCCCAAGTTGCTACTAAACTGCTAGACCGATCGAAGTATTCCACTCCAAACCCTAAACGTGACAGAACTAGGGCTGAAAGATTGAGGGAGCTCTGGTAGGTGAAGAATCCCAAACTTTCGTAAATAGCTTCGAAGGTGGAAACCCTAGCTACCTGCCGGATTTTAGGATTTTTGGAGATGTGTAAAACCTAGTTGCAATTTAAACTCCGAATTAGGGCAAATCTAGGGTTTGATCTAGCAACCAGATCAAATCACCTCCAAACCACTTCAAATTCTTACAGTAGGTCCCACATAATGTTGGGGAGGTTCTGTAAAAATTTCAGAAATTTTGGAGTAATATTTATACATAAAATAACGCCGTTTGTATCACTGCTGTTAAAGAAAAAGGAAGGAAACAAAAAGAAAAAGATAAACCTAAAAAGAAAAAGGCCGAGGCCCACTCGGCGGCCCACTCGGCCGGTCCATTAAACCCCCTACCCCGAAACCCGCCTTCCCTCCCCGCTTTACGCCTCCCCTCCTCTGAAAACGCCTCCCCTTCTTTCCGCCTTCTCCACTCTGAAAACACCCCGGGTATTGCGCCTCCCTCCTCCCTCTCTCACCCGGTGGCATGGGGCCCGCTAGTCAGCACCCGGCCGCCACGTCTCCGGCGCCGGGTGGCCGAGGTGGGCGGCGCCCCGCCGCTGTCCGAGCCGACCGCTACCCTATTTAACCCGCTTCCTGACCGCCCTCCGCGCTGGTCCGAAAACCCTAGCCCTCTCCCTCCGTTGCCCGAGCGCCTCCCGAAGCCACCCCTTTCTGTCCCGTCGCCGTCTCCAACTCCGGCGAGCCTTGCGCCCTCGCTCCGGTCAGCCCCGGCCAACCTCGCCTTGCTCCCCAGCTCACCCGCCCTACCCCGCACCTCCTCCACCCCTCCTTCTCGAAGATCCGCGCCGAGCTTCCCCGATTGCGCCACCATCTTCCCCTCCTCCGGCCTCCTCTCCGACGAGCTTGGTTTGCTAGCTCCGGCTTCCCCCTCCTCCCATCTCCTAGATTTTGAGCTCCCCCTCTTCTCTCTCTAACTCCTCATTTCCTCCTCTGTGCAGGTCCGCCCCCGAAGCCCCTTCTCCGGCGAGCACCGTGGCCTTCCTCCACCGCTCGCCACCGTTGAGCTCCGTCCCCAGCCCCGGTCTTCCCCTCGCCGTCGGTCCAGTCTCGGGGTGAGCCCCCCTTGCCCTGCCACTCTTTTCCCGAGCCGCCGCCTCCTCTAACACCTTCGGGCTTCTCCGGTGAGGAGCGCCGCCGCCCTAGCTCCATCCGGCCGAGTCAGTGAAAGAGAGTGAGAGGGAGAGAGAAAAGGGAACACGTGGTTGGCCATGGTTGGCTGCCAAGCCCACAGCAACTGACAGCCGGGCCCCACATCTCAGTGGGGTGCGGTTAAGGGTGGCAGACCTGGGGTGTGTTAGCTGGGTATGCATAGTAAATTCAATTGTGTGGCAGAGAGAGGATTAGAGCAGATATCGGGTAGCTCAAGCAATTAGGGTTTCAGGAGTTAGGGTTAGATTTTCCGATAAATTTCTATCAAGCGTAACTTTTGATCCGTAACTCCGATTGCGATGAATTTTATATATTTGGAAACCTCGTGAAAATCTCTACAATTTGGTTGAATCAAAAATCTAATTAGAGCACATGCACTGCAGGTCACCCTAGGGTTCGAATCGTAGTCCTTATATTCTTCGATCGTCCCGTAAACCCTAGCGCGACGACCATCACCCTGTTTTCATCGATTCCAGTTGCACCGAACCCATATCACAGAGCATTACTAGGGCCCCAACATTTTGTATGACCATCTCTTTACGCCTAGTAATGATAACCCTAATTTACGACCTCACGAAATGGGCATGCATCTAGTATTAGAGTTATAACGTGACTTCCACCCAATCAGCCGAGAGATCTTGCTACCATCCAAAATTAATCCTTAGGTCACGTTTGGAATGTAGATCTAGTGTAGCATCACGCCTGCATGATAACTCCACAATATAGCCCTAATCTATTGTCGTATGAACCTTAACATGCACGTTTGGTAGAACCCGGAATTAGGTTTCCCATGTATCACCCACTAAAGCACTTGCCAGTTTCTATTATCACAGGTCGGCACAAAACCCTAGCTCGGCGATCATAACTCTAAATTGCATGAATTCAATTATATTGCACCCATATCTCGTATTACTTGCATATTACCAACATACCAAACCCTTTTTGCCATACCCCGCTGCTAACGACATTAACCCTAAATACTGTTACACCGTAAAAAAAAGGGGGACATGCATGCATGCTAGAATAACCAGAAGGGAGTTAAACCTAAACCCCAAATTATGTTAGCCACTCTAGGGTTAGACCCATCCACGAATCACCTTTAATCAATGCATCCAGCCCTACTCATTCATCATGCATACATGCTGAGTCTTATGGTCTTTTTGCCGTTTCTTTTCCGGTACTCTTATCGTTCGCATCCAGAGCCCGAAGAAGAAGACCACCAAGCTCACGACCTCACGCAAGATCGGGAATTCCACGACCAAGGCAAGCAAAGCTTTTTGCATCCTTGCATTGTTACTTATGTACTTTACTTGATTATATGTTGGTGTGTGGATTGCTGCTTGGAATGTGCGGTTCGGTTCAGTAAACTAGCATGTTAGGATGGGTTGTCTGTTGTGTCCAGCGATGGCTGGGAATTAATCCGGTGCGTCTACTAACTTGAATCTACTAATGTGAGATGTGAGAGCCGAGGGTGTGCTCGATGGATATGGTTGATAGGTTCTACCATCCTGAGGAGATTCCGCTCGACGGATACGGTTGGTAGGTTTCTACCATCCTGAGGTGATTCCGCTCGACGGATATGGTTGGTAGGTTCTATCATCCTGAGGTGATTCCACCGTAGCATCTCCCTTATCACCGCGTGGACGTTAGCGGAAATCTCTGCCATGGACGTTGCGTATGGTAAGCCTCGGTCACGTGGAGATTAGCTACCTCCGGGTGAAGAGCACTGGTTATTTCCATGGGGATGTATTTGCCGGTAACGATCCGAGAGATTAAGTGAATGTGTGTCATGATGACTCGTTGTCAATGTGCGATGGGGACTGTCCCAAGTGAGTGGGAAGTGGCAAGTGAGTGCCATGTTGTCTATCCATCGAGGTGTCTAGTTGGCAAGTGAGTGCCTCTATACCCCTCCATTGTCAATGTTGCGATTTAGGTTGTCCCAAGTGAGTGGGAAGTGGCAAGTGAGTGCCATGTTGTCTATCCATCGAGGTGTCTAGTTGGCAAGTGAGTGCCTCTATACCCCTCCATTGTCAATGTTGCGATTTAGGTTGTCCCAAGTGAGTGGGAAGTGGCAAGTGAGTGCCATGTTGTCTATCCATCGAGGTGTCTAGTTGGCAAGTGAGTGCCTCTATACCCCTCCATTATCAGTGTTGCGATCTATGTTGTCCCAAGTGAGTGGGAAATGGCAAGTGAGTGCCTCTGTGACCATTAGTGGAAATGTGTGAATTTTGAGCTGTGAGTTATTATCTATGGTTAACCTCCTTTCTGTCAATGAGATATTTGTATGCTTGTACCCTTTCAGCTTGAGTTGTGTCATGTTTAATTACTGCTATACTAGTATGTGTAGGACATTTAATCAAGCACGAATAAGTCTTGCGAGTACGTTTGTACTCACCTAGGTTATTCCTAGAGCTTGCAGGTGAGCCGGTGGTTGAAGAGTATTTTGATGATGCCTGAAATTGCGTTTCCTCGGTTGTGTTCGACTCATGGGATAGATTGTAGCTTTTGGGTCAGCGGTCACTGTACCGCTGTGGGACTCATTTACCTTGCTTCTGCTGTCGTTTAATTTCTCCTTACTCGGATATGTTTTCGGTTATGGCCAAATGATGTAATGTGTTGTCCCATCGTGGACAGCTACTAGTAATATCATATTTGTAGAGCTTTGTTGTGATATCCGAGCTGTTATCCGAGTTGCCCATGTACAATCCGTGTATGTGATGAAGTATGTGGGCAACCGTGCAGCGGTATTATTGCGTGTCAGGATTGCATTTCGCGATGGCAGAGGTGAGCGAACCACTAGTCCTGTGTAGCTTTGGTTGAGTCAATCCAGGGGATTCATCCCATACTCGCTAAGTCTCCTACGATCGCCACGCCTCGCGTTGACGGCAGAGCAGAGCTGGAACTCCCAGAGTTCGCACTTCGTGGCTAGGTTAGGTTGAGGGGATGCATATCCCGGGCTCTAGTCCTCCTATGACTATCGCGAAGCGCAGGCCTATCACGCGGTATTACCCCTTCACTGGCATCTGGAATCTACAAGTGGTTCTGGGAAGATTGGTCGCTTCCGGCCGGCTCGCACGTGGCGGGTGTCGGATCGTTCCGCCTCGGTGCGTACGGCGCAGGTACCGTGGCACCGGGCTGACGAGTCCTTCGGTCCTTGGCGACTACGCGTTCCCCTAATCACCTATGGATCCCGGGTCCGTGACAGCTTGGTATCATAGCCGAGCTGACCGTAGGAAGCCAATTGCAGGTGGTCGTTAGTTAGGACTCGGCAACGTCGAGAAAACTATTTGCAAAAATTAAACCCTATATTTAAAACTAGTAAGTAGACTGCTTTTTATTCCTTATCCTCCCCACTCTTAGTTCTGAGACCTCTCCCCTGTCGCTTTGGTTTTGTGCTTGTGACTGACCTTAACCCTATTGCCTACTCTGTCAGATGGATTCCCCACAGCTGATGCATGCCACCCATGCCCTGGATGTTGATGGATTCCCAGAAGTACTCCTGTATATGCTCCGAGAACTTGGATTCCCATACCTCCCGGAGTACCTGATACATAGAGCCGACTTAGGGTTTGGCCTGTATGAGTATCGGGCACGCGTGTTCATCAACCCACGCGACAGTGACCCTCCACATCAGCCGTGCTTCTTCAACGGATATGGAGCCGAGTTGGAGTCTGCCGTCCAGGATGCGGCCTACTCAGCCATCTATCATCTTCGCTACGAGCTTCCGGGCCTTGCCGAAGGCCCCTTCGTCTACTTCCCGGCACGCACTCCGATGGAGGAAGTGGCTCCATATGAAGACTTCACCCGGGAACCCAATGTGGCCTTGGCCCACTTGGGACGTCTTGTCCGAACCCTGGACACGGCGTATCAAGCCCGTGGTTTCGAGTTGAGGCGGTATCGACACCGTCTCATCATCTCTCTGCAGCTCGCGCAGCATCAAGCACATTTCTTTGCTCCCCCTCCACACTTCTGGACCGGCGAAGGCATCTACTCGGTCTATGAAATTGGTCCATGGGAGTACCACTACCCGTCGGTGGGCGGAGTAGAGCTTGGATTTCACCCTGATATTCTACGTTCCAGGACGTTGGCGGGCAGCACCCGACGTGTCCCCACTGTCCTTCCTCCGCATGGACATGGGATTCCATTGTTCCACACTCCGTTTCCTCTCCCCGACGATTTGGAGACCTACGAGATTCGTCGCCGCAGTGCAGGAGCTCCATATAGTCCTTAGTGCGATTTGTATTTGGAATGTAAGATGAACCCATGATGTCAGGTCTTAGGGTATCTTTTAGAGAATTGTAATTGGGTATCCATGGCTGCAATTTTGGAACATTACCCCCGTTTATTTCACTAAAAGAGTGATCTAAACCGCAGCCTTCCTATGAACCCCATTGATCGTACTAATGCATTCGTGTCTTAGCGTCAACTTCCTTGAAATTGTTTGTGCCTCATTTTCTCGTGAAAGTGTGTACGAAATGATGTGCCATATCTTTGGTTACCTGGTTATAACCTTGTGGAAATATCCTTGATCTCCCAAGTGTCCAACTTCTTTATCTCATCCGGTGCCTTTTTACTTCAGCAGCATGGCATCTGGAACCCGTGGAGCCGCTCGCGGACGTTGTGAGCGTGAAGAAGAAGAAGTGCCACCCCCTCCCCAGCAGCCCAACATCACCGAACTCTTGGTCACCCAGAACCGGATCTTAGAACAGATAGCGCGTAACCAAGGTGCAGGAGGTGGTCAAGTCAGGAGCAGTCTGTCTGACTTTCAGAGAACTCGACCAGCTACTTTTGATCGGGCCGATGATCCTCTTGAAGCGGACAATTGGATCCGCACGATTGAAAGGAAGCTTCAGTTGGCCCAGTGTGCTGAAGGGGACAAGATCAACTTCGCCTCCCACTATCTGGAAGGAGCTGCCGCGGACTGGTGGGAGAACTTTTTGGACTTGCAAGCCCCCGACCATGTGATCACTTGGACTGAATTCAGGAACGGCTTTCGTGCATCCCACATCCCCGATGGCATCATGGCCTTGAAGAAGGAAGAATTCCGTGACCTCCGACAAGGAAAGAAGTCGGTGCTAGAGTTTCTCCATGAATTCAACCACTTAGCGCGATATGCACCTCGCGAGGTATCCACCGACGAGGACAAGGTAGAAAAGTTCATGGGGAAATTAAGTGAAGAGATGCAAGCTAAGTTAGCCACGGTTGACATGCAAAACTTTCAGCACTTGGTGGATAAGGCCATCAAAGTGGAAGCCAAAGAATTAGCCCTCGACAGGACTCGTAAGCGTGAAAGAGAAGCACTGAAAGCTGCTGCTGGCAGTTCGCAGAAGCCACGGGTGTGGCAGCCACAACCACCTCGTCCTGTGGGGCAGTATAAGCCACAAGGTTATGCTCCTCGCCTTCAGCAACCAGGACATCAACCTCGTCCCCAGAACGGACAGCCGCGACCCTTATTTGATCGGAGTAAGATCAAGTGCTACAACTGTGGTAATATGGGGCACTTTGCTGATCGCTGCACCTCGCCGCGCACCAATTTTGCCTTTGCTCCCAAGGTGCAACAAGGACAAGCTAGTGGAGGGCCTCAAGCTAATGGATCAGCTCCCAACAAGCCTCAATCCACCCGCCGTGGTAAAGTGAACTACGTCACCGTCGAAGAAGCGCTAGATGCATCAGAGGAAGTGTTGGGTATGCTCCCTGTTAACTTAACTCCCGCTACCGTCCTTTCAATTCCAGAGCATCCCACCCATTTGCATAAAGCTAGTTTCCGCATGAGAACAAGGTCCCATTATTAGCCTTGCCTTATTCACTCTTAGTTGCAAAACCTGAACCGGAATGCGAAGACCCCTAAGTATGCTGCCGATGGACCTTATCATCTCCTAATCCCCATCACCCAGTTAATTACAAGGATATTTATCTTCTTGTTTTTACTGAGAAAAATACAACAAAGGTTCTAGAGAATATAGCTTAATAGCCAAATCAAGAATATTTCGCATCGTAATTCACCCTAGACCCCATACGAAGGATAGTATAGGGAAAGCGGAAATAAGGAAGTTGAACGGACGATCAAATAGAGGAGAGAGATAAACAGCAGAAGAAAAGGATGGATATGCATAATGGAAAGCCTTTCAAATGTCCAATCCTACTCCTGATCTTTCTTCCCAAGTAATCATAAACAGATACTTCGATTGCTTCGAAGTCACTACCCTCGCTATCTTCGTTAGTCTTGTTGGAACAGAGATAGCTGGCCCTAATGACCCCTCTCACTCAAACCAACGATCCTGAATTTTGAATTTGCAGGACTGACAAGGTCCTTGCACTCTTACTCTCCCAGAATACGGTTATTATTGAAAATAATAACTTGATCTGGTTTTTCTCTTTCCAGAACTGGTGTAGAAGTCAAATAGTGATCTCACGACTTAACATCAGTAATGCATGGACCTAATCTTCCATGAAACACATGGATCCCCGCTATCCATCTATTCCGGTAGCATAAAGATGTACCCAAAATCTCTGTTGTTATTTTGATGATGAACCTTCCAAATCTGATGGAGCAACCCCACCGAAGATAAAGCTAAGTGGGAAGCATGAAGATTGGCTCAGGACCGAGCTCCCATCTTTGTTTGCCGAACGTTAGAGATCTCGGGTCGAGATCTTTTTAAGGGGGGTAGGTTTTGTAATACCTAGATTCGACAATTAGGGTTTTCCTCGCATTCATGCATACATATTGTCACGGACCCGGAAAAACATATGATTAGGGGAACGCGAAGTCGCCAAGGACCGAAGGACTCGCCAACCCGGTGGCACGGTACCTGCGCCGTACGCACCAAGGTAGAGCGATCCGACACCCGCCACGTGCGAGCCGGCCGGAAGCGACCACTCTTCCCAAAACCACATACGGTTCCGTAATCCGGTGAAGAGTCAGAGTCGTTCCCGAATCCTACCACGACAAACAAGGTCGGAGGAGCCCAGCAGTTCTACCCACACCCTAACCTAGCCCGGAGGCTAGTGGGTCGCTCGAAAGCCCGATAGAACGCCCACACCCTGCCTGGCCGGCACAGCATCTCAGCCAGCGGGTCACTCAACCAACACCTGCTCGACTTAGTAAAACAAGGTACGGCTTCGACTCTTCACGGCATACCCAAAACGCTTCATATCATACACGCATTGCGTAAGGGCAGCCTGGATTAACAACTCGGATATCATCACAAAGCACTACATTACGAAATTACTAATAACAGTCCCCGATGGGACGATATATTACATCAGACGGTAATTCCGAAAGCATATCCGAGTACGGAGAAGTTTAACAACAGCGGAAGCAAAAGGAGTAAGACCCACAGCGACACCATGTCTGCTGACCAAAAGCTACACCTATCCCATGCATCGAACGCAACCGAGGAAACCAGACACGTCAAACGTCGTCGAAAAACTCTTCGACCACTGGCTCACCTGCAAGCTCCAGGGATAACCTAGGTGAGTACGAATGTACTCGCAAGACTTATCCGTGCTTGATTAAATGTCCTACTCATACTAGTACAACACAATTAAACATGAATGCTTCTCAGAGTAACAATATACAACTTAAGAACATAACAGTAATAAAGTGAAGTAAGGGCATACTAAATGACAGACTAACTCAGGCACAAACATACCACAATCAAGTTACCACGAGATCACGTCACCAAATCCGAATTCATTGGGCAACCCATGAGTCCAATCCAAACCAATCCATTAACCCTTCTCCAATCCGATTAGGGCAGCCCCTAAATCCAAATCCAATTGATCCAATCCTCAACAAGTTCATTTTAATCTCTCGAACCACTACCGACAACTCAACCCCTGCAGGCATAGTGAGTGCATAACAGTTTGGAGGTAGCGAGCCTCCAAAGTGCATGCCTACCCCCAACTATCCTCAGTGTTGGTTCTCGCTAGCGTCCACGTGTGATAAGGGATGGTGACACGCTGAAGATAGGGTTGGTGTGACGACTAAATCTCTACTTACACCCGCGTCGCCATCAAACTACGATGAACACCAACCGTACCCATTGTGCACGCCCTCGGCTCTCACAACTCACTTAACCATTTAGTTGAAGAGCCATCAGATGTTCTCGACGCAAGATACATCCTACACATGCTAGTGTACGCAACTTTGCGACAATTCACAGATAAAACATTCATACACATAGCACATATAACAAGGGCATACACAAGAGTACGGAAGGTAAAGATGCAACAAGCTCTGCTTGCCTTGTTCTAGTTGTTCCTGATCTTGCGGGGAGCATGCGGGAGAACTCCAGAATACTTGAAACACCAATAAGAAGCAAGCGACCTCTAAAAAGGGAAAAAGCAACCCTAAGAACTAATTCGAAAAGGACGAAGATGCATGAATGCCAGCGATATGGATGCAACTACGGTGGATTTAAAATAAGGTATACAAGTACATGAATAGGTTGGCGTTCATTCCAGATTCTGGGTTTGGTTTTAGTTGTGATATAGCTTTAATGGTGGATGAACAACTACATGGATGCATGCATGAAATGCTAGGTTTTCGCGCGGATTCTAGGTGAGTTATGATATTGAGCATGTTGGTTTGGCTGTTAAGCTAGATTCTCTAGCATATATGTATTAGGAGTTCGTTGACATCTTCTACGAGTTCTACCAGTTTAATAAAACTTAGCATTTCCTGTCTTCTTCTTAGTAAAGAACAAGGTATTGCATATCTTATTTCCAATATGATCTCATCATCTAAGAACAACGGGTGGTTTCGTCATGTCCTCTTTATAGATATTACATTTCCTAGTTAATTAAGTGTTCGTTGCATGATTCCACATATCATAGAACTAGGTATTTATTTCTTTTCATTTAAACTTATCAGCATATGGTGTATGAGATTGTCCTTGACACAGCTAGACCTAAATTATATTACCTCTACATCAATGAACCGTTAGATCATGATTGCAGCAATCGGCATATCGACCATTGGTTCGCTTAATTGCCATTTAGCGCGAGTAGAATCAATTGCCGAAAGTTACTAGCGTTTTAAATTTGCTAACCAAGGACTGACCTCTAACCAACTCTGTCTCTCCTCGCTACTGTTTTGCTTTAACAACAATTATTCAGAATACTTTGTATGTCGTAACAACATGGATATACCTTGCCATTGCCTACCGGAAGTTTATTTGTAGTTGTTCTGCTGACAATCAACTTATTAGATATGCGCTAAATCATGATTTAATCAGTGTGGTTATTATATTAGGGAACTACCAGTTAGCGAATTATTGGAACATCTTACAATTACACCGGCTTGGTGGATCGAGCTAACTATCCAGGGTTAGAGTAGCTAGCAAAACAACCAGTGCATGGATTGAGCAACCATCACAGGTATCACGACGTTGCTAACGTGGATCGCAACAAGTTTATATATATATATATACCCGCATATAAAAAGAAGCTGCCAGAATCATGAAACCAAGGAATCTCAATTGGTGTACTAATGATTTGCATTATCCTAGTTATCATCTAGCTCAGCAATTTAACACTTAACCGAGTATTGTAATATACTGGTCATACTCATAAACTATGTCTCTAAGGCAATATACAATGACTAGCTCACTTTGCATCTAACTGGGGATTAATTGATGATTTCTCTTAATACACCGTGATGCATGGACGGCAACTGAGCGGAGAGAAAGGAAGGCGACCTGCAAGGCGGAGGACTCCGGTGTTGTTGAGGACGATGGGGTCGTGAGGAGATGCTCGGTTGGGCGGCGAGGACGAAGGCACTGAGGGTGGCAAGGATGTGGAGGCCGGCGGTGGAGAGCTTGCGGGAGTGGCGGCGCTGTAGCCCCTTCGGTGACGGCGCACTAGGGGGAGCAGAGGGCGACGGCCGGGGCGGAGAGCCGGGCGAAGGGCAGCAAGCGGATCCGGCGGGATGAGGGGAAAGGCGGCGGCGCGCCATAGTGGCAAGGCGGCGCGCAGCGAGCAGGAAGGGGCCTGGAAGGGGGCGCACGGGGAGGAGAGCCGGAGTCCAGGGGAGGTGGGGTACTGGGCGGCGGGAGGCGAGTGGCCTGCTCGGCCGGTGGCGGTGCGGCGAGAGAGCAAGGGGAGGGTGGCGCTCAGAGCAGAGCCCAGGGCGGCGGCTCGCCTGAGCTTGGCCAAGAACAGGGAGGCGCAGCGGGGAGCACCAAAGGAGGCCGGCGGCGGAGCACCAAGGGAGGCCGAGGCGAGCGGGAGGCGACGGCCGGGGCAGGAGGCTGCCGGCGGCGGCGCACAGGTGGAGCAAGGGGCGGCCGGCAGTGAAGAAGACGACGCCCAATCCCTTGCACCCATGGCAAAATGCCCAAATACTTATGCATGTCACAAATTTTTGGATGATTAGAATGCTCAAGAGGTGGGGAATCCAACAGCATAACATGCATGGCCTAGTTTCTTGATTTGGAATGGGATTTGGAGGGGAGAAGAGGATGGAGTGGGGAAGGCTTGAAGAACACAGTGGAGCAACGAAAGGAGAAAAAGAATGGCTCACTGCTGTGTGTCGTGGAGAAGAAAAAGGGGTCCTTTGGTGGGCATGTTTGCTAGGTGGAAGGAAGGACCTGCAGACGGGTCCCACTGTAGAAAAAAAATATTTTCTTTATTCTGTTTCCCTTGTATTTTGTTGTATTCTTTTGCTATTTGCAAGCTAGTAAATAAAAATTTATAAACATAGTTAGTTGCCTATCACAGTAATTGGTTAGTATAGTCCAAAATAAATTTGAACTCTAGATATTTGATCATTTCTCCAAATGTTTTCCACAAGCATTAGACTTGAGGTTAATAAGGTAGTTAACCTTTAAACGCAATATTTTGTTTATTTCGGAGGAGATGAAATCGGTTCAACGAGTTCTACTTGACTTGCACAAATCGGGGGAGGATTAAACTAGTTGAAACATATACAAATTTTGAATCGCGGGTTTTTAGTGGCATAGGTCTCACTGTTTTATTTCACATTAACCATAAGGTCGCGAGTTAGGGTTTTTAACCGAAATCGTTTTAAAGTATCTATATGCATGCATGCGAACGAAAGAAATTGTTTTTGTTCGTGAAAATTTTCACTGACCTCATATTTGAGAATAGGGTCACTACAAAACCTACCCCCCTTAAAAGAATCTCGTCCCGAGATTCCTACGGTAAAGAAGAGGAGAAGAGGGGTTCAACTTGCAGCAAGACTTTGATGAGATACCAAGATACCAAGTAGCAAGCTTTCGGTAGTGGGAAAGTAAAATCATTCCATGGTGTTCCAGCTTTAATAGGCTCTACACTTGGTTAAGGGGAGAGATGAAGGTGAAAAGAGCAGGAGCAACTAAGAGGTGTTGCGGCAATTGCTAGTCTTGCAAATTCAGAATTCAAGATTGTTGGTTTGGGTGAGAAGAGCTGGTATGAACAACTGATCTTAGCTTAGGTGTGGCCGAGGCAAGAGAATTGGATGGTCATAACTACTCTAGATTGGAAAGAAAGATGTTTATTTTTAACCACGACTCCGCCCTATGTTATTTGGTTAGTTAGGTTTACTTCAAAATCTATTTTCCAATCACATTTCCCGGATTATAATTATCTACATTCCACCCACATTATATCGTGATCTCCATCAAATATTCTCTGGGTGGACCTTATTGAATCCAATTCAGGAATCTATATCCATCAATGTATCAATATTCAAATGCTCCTTCTTTCGCAATCCATCGATTCTGTAGCCTATAATCATTGACTTTCTTCTGTCTTCCATCAAATCTCCCTAAATTAAGTCGAAACATACCCCCTAGCAACTACTTCAAGTTCTTATTCCTAAATCCTCCATTAATCTTCTAACATGCACTATCAATTCTGTTTAACCTATTTTGGTTCAATCCTTTAGCATGTAGAATTCAACTATTTCATCAAGACACCTTTCTAAAGACAGATCACTACCTTAGCAATTTCCTATAGGAAAATCGAATTCCAAAGATCATCTACCTAACCTATAAGTATTATCTTAATGGTAATCCAACATTTAACTTTGCCCATGATCATTTTCTATTAATCCTCCATCTATAGACTTTATTTTTATCTCATCCACTAGTATTCAAAATCTTCACTATTAACCATATTCCACCGATCCAACAATTTATCTAAGTCCCTTTATCTATTACTCCTGATTCTTTCCAAATCCAATAGTAGTGTTGCCATCTGTACGTCTTTTATCGTATCACCAGCCAACTCATAATTATCCAAGCCCAACGGCAATACTTCTAATTTCACCAACATCTAATGACTAAACCAATCTTCGGATCTATTATGATTATTGGCACCAACAGCAACCTAAGGTCCTTATCACTAGAGACCTATGAATACATTAGATCATTCGATAATGTTTATATCATGAACCGCCAAAGATCCATTCGCCGTTGATGCTAAGTCATAATCATAATCAATTGGTCTGGTAATCAATCTCTACTTCTGTCCATCACTTTTTTTATTTAGAATCAATGTCAAGGAAATTATCTACTAGCAATAATTAATTACTTTGCTAAATCAATTAATTCTTCGCACTCCATTGCATCTCCTATTAATCCAATCATTTAGGTTAACCCACTGAAATTCATATACTATCTTTAATCTTACTCCAATTTCCAAAGGGTATTTGCTAATACTATGACTTTTGACCTAGGAATTAGTCCAACAATTCCCTATAATCTAATCAAATTCCAAGATTTACATAGCCCTGTAATCCAAATAAACTTATTAATCATCTACTCCTTTCTCAAATTCTTATTTTCAGCATGACTCTGATCTCGAAAACATCATCCACCGACAATAGTCATTTTCCTAAGAGGAATCCAATAAAACTTTATATTTCTTGAGATTTCTAGAGATCTATAGTCTAATCACTGTAATTAATCTCCTTAAACAAACCTTAGTATCTTGATTACTAGCCAAGGCATCATACCATCTTCCATTGTCGTTCGAGTGTGATTGCACTTCAGAGATAAGAAAGATCTTAGGGTACAACCCTCAATTAGGAGTTACTGAAGGGTTAGAATTCTTGGTCCCACAAGGGGAACAAGGGGGGGGGGAGGGAGGTCGTCAATGAGGCACGAGCGGAGTGATTGATTCTAGAGAATGTCGATGGAACTTTTGTCGTAGTGTGCTTATTCTATTTGGGAGAATCTAAGGTCTCGATGAAGAGAATCCAGCTAACCCGTTGTTCAGGAAGATACTGAGACGTAGGGATCATAAGGAACATAAGCATGGTAGCACAGTGAAGCTGAGAGGGTATACCGCTGCTCAAGAACTTCCACCGCACTACAGGAAGATGAGGGCTAATGAAAATGTTAGTCACGTGGACTTTAAAACATGGGTTGGAGATAGGGATATTCTCAGCATCCAAAGATAGAAACCAGAAACTTAAGTTCTTAAAGATAGAGACTCGGTCTGGCTTGCTCCTTTGGACTGTGGGGTGCGTATACAACCACAGGGATGATCAGTCCCGGTAGCGGTACTCATACCATTCCAAGTATTCAGGCCGACCGATGTTAGTCTCTTCAGGGCTAAGGACAGGGCATACAGGGATACACCACTCGAGCGCACTAGAAGCAAATAGCAGGGTAGACGGTATGGGGGCCAATCCATCCCGTACTCAAACTATTGACTCCGCACGCCAATGGTCGAATCGTGTTGCCTAGTACCCAACCAAAAGATTCAACGTGGACGAGAATCTATAGAAAAGGGGTGCATCACCACCAGGAGGGGGGGTTGTTACTCATCGGGGTAAAGGCATCGCTCAAGAAGTGGGTTGGGCATTAATCCAGAGCGGATGGAGTAGTCTTACTAGAGCTGGGGGATATAATTTTGCCACAATAGAAGGATTGCACTTCTCAAATACTCCGTAGAATCCGGGTATAGGTTAGTAAGTGGTAGTAGAGCCAGGTTTCAATCCTGGGCAACGGTAAATGGTAAAGATGCAACAGACTTAAATCAAGAAGGGAGAAGATCACATGGAGGACCCTTCGATAGGGGAGGTAAAGGAATAAGCCACATGCGCACATAACGCTTTGGAAAATCATAGCTCAGAAAGATCACCTAAACAAGAAATATGGGTAGGTCGAATTGATGATAAGGAACAAGACACGAACCTTAAGAAGACTTTTTCGAGTTTGGTTAAACGACTCGATCATTAGCCTTTTGCCAAGAGATGGAGGCATCTCACCTCCCAAATTGCAGTAGTGAGAAGCCCAAGGAGTCGTGGAAGCCATATGACCACAAGGGGAACAAAATGGCTTCGCTGCTAACTGATTGGAACAAAAATTTCAAAGGATACTTCACATAGTCTTTATATGGGCAGTAAGGGCATGGTAATATCACCAGGACATAGAAAAGCTTTAGGGGATAAAATTGGACTTTGTTAGAAACAAGGGGTTAAAAGCATAGGAGAAACACTCAGGTTTACAACTTACACATATGGTATGAATAAATACCTAACAACTTAAGGAACGTCTCGCTAAGAAGCAAGACGGGGTAAGAGTAGTAAACATTTTGCAACCAAAATGAGGTAGGAAAGAAGAAAATTCAGACCTAAGATTGAAGAGGATAAGGAGTAAAATGAGTCGTACTTATTCTTATTGAAACTCATTTCTAGGTTTATAAATAATTTTGACAACATCAGATCCTTAACTAACGACCACCTGCAATTGGCTTCCTACGGTCAGCTCGGCTCTGATACCAAGCTGTCACGGACCCGAAAAAACATATGATTAGGGGAACGCGAAGTCGCCAAGGACCGAAGGACTCGCCAACCCGGTGGCACGGTACCTGCGCCGTACGCACCAAGGTAGAGCGATCCGACACCCGCCACGTGCGAGCCGGCCGGAAGCGACCACTCTTCCCAAAACCACATACGGTTCCGTAATCCGGTGAAGAGTCAGAGTCGTTCCCGAATCCTACCACGACAAACAAGGTCGGAGGAGCCCGGCAGTTCTACCCACACCCTAACCTAGCCCGGAGGCTAGTGGGTCGCTCGAAAGCCCGATAGAACGCCCACACCCTGCCTGGCCGGCACAGCATCTCAGCCAGCGGGTCACTCAACCAACACCTGCTCGACTTAGTAAAACAAGGTACGGCTTCGACTCTTCACGGCATACCCAAAACGCTTCATATCATACACGCATTGCGTAAGGGCAGCCTGGATTAACAACTCGGATATCATCACAAAGCACTACATTACGAAATTACTAATAACAGTCCCCGATGGGACGATATATTACATCAGACGGTAATTCCGAAAGCATATCCGAGTACGGAGAAGTTTAACAACAGCGGAAGCAAAAGGAGTAAGACCCACAGCGACACCATGTCTGCTGACCAAAAGCTACACCTATCCCATGCATCGAACGCAACCGAGGAAACCAGACACGTCAAACGTCGTCGAAAAACTCTTCGACCACTGGCTCACCTGCAAGCTCCAGGGATAACCTAGGTGAGTACGAATGTACTCGCAAGACTTATCCGTGCTTGATTAAATGTCCTACTCATACTAGTACAACACAATTAAACATGAATGCTTCTCAGAGTAACAATATACAACTTAAGAACATAACAGTAATAAAGTGAAGTAAGGGCATACTAAATGACAGACTAACTCAGGCACAAACATACCACAATCAAGTTACCACGAGATCACGTCACCAAATCCGAATTCATTGGGCAACCCATGAGTCCAATCCAAACCAATCCATTAACCCTTCTCCAATCCGATTAGGGCAGCCCCTAAATCCAAATCCAATTGATCCAATCCTCAACAAGTTCATTTTAATCTCTCGAACCACTACCGACAACTCAACCCCTGCAGGCATAGTGAGTGCATAACAGTTTGGAGGTAGCGAGCCTCCAAAGTGCATGCCTACCCCCAACTATCCTCAGTGTTGGTTCTCGCTAGCGTCCACGTGTGATAAGGGATGGTGACACGCTGAAGATAGGGTTGGTGTGACGACTAAATCTCTACTTACACCCGCGTCGCCATCAAACTACGATGAACACCAACCGTACCCATTGTGCACGCCCTCGGCTCTCACAACTCACTTAACCATTTAGTTGAAGAGCCATCAGATGTTCTCGACGCAAGATACATCCTACACATGCTAGTGTACGCAACTTTGCGACAATTCACAGATAAAACATTCATACACATAGCACATATAACAAGGGCATACACAAGAGTACGGAAGGTAAAGATGCAACAAGCTCTGCTTGCCTTGTTCTAGTTGTTCCTGATCTTGCGGGGAGCATGCGGGAGAACTCCAGAATACTTGAAACACCAATAAGAAGCAAGCGACCTCTAAAAAGGGAAAAAGCAACCCTAAGAACTAATTCGAAAAGGACGAAGATGCATGAATGCCAGCGATATGGATGCAACTACGGTGGATTTAAAATAAGGTATACAAGTACATGAATAGGTTGGCGTTCATTCCAGATTCTGGGTTTGGTTTTAGTTGTGATATAGCTTTAATGGTGGATGAACAACTACATGGATGCATGCATGAAATGCTAGGTTTTCGCGCGGATTCTAGGTGAGTTATGATATTGAGCATGTTGGTTTGGCTGTTAAGCTAGATTCTCTAGCATATATGTATTAGGAGTTCGTTGACATCTTCTACGAGTTCTACCAGTTTAATAAAACTTAGCATTTCCTGTCTTCTTCTTAGTAAAGAACAAGGTATTGCATATCTTATTTCCAATATGATCTCATCATCTAAGAACAACGGGTGGTTTCGTCATGTCCTCTTTATAGATATTACATTTCCTAGTTAATTAAGTGTTCGTTGCATGATTCCACATATCATAGAACTAGGTATTTATTTCTTTTCATTTAAACTTATCAGCATATGGTGTATGAGATTGTCCTTGACACAGCTAGACCTAAATTATATTACCTCTACATCAATGAACCGTTAGATCATGATTGCAGCAATCGGCATATCGACCATTGGTTCGCTTAATTGCCATTTAGCGCGAGTAGAATCAATTGCCGAAAGTTACTAGCGTTTTAAATTTGCTAACCAAGGACTGACCTCTAACCAACTCTGTCTCTCCTCGCTACTGTTTTGCTTTAACAACAATTATTCAGAATACTTTGTATGTCGTAACAACATGGATATACCTTGCCATTGCCTACCGGAAGTTTATTTGTAGTTGTTCTGCTGACAATCAACTTATTAGATATGCGCTAAATCATGATTTAATCAGTGTGGTTATTATATTAGGGAACTACCAGTTAGCGAATTATTGGAACATCTTACAATTACACCGGCTTGGTGGATCGAGCTAACTATCCAGGGTTAGAGTAGCTAGCAAAACAACCAGTGCATGGATTGAGCAACCATCACAGGTATCACGACGTTGCTAACGTGGATCGCAACAAGTTTATATATATATATATACCCGCATATAAAAAGAAGCTGCCAGAATCATGAAACCAAGGAATCTCAATTGGTGTACTAATGATTTGCATTATCCTAGTTATCATCTAGCTCAGCAATTTAACACTTAACCGAGTATTGTAATATACTGGTCATACTCATAAACTATGTCTCTAAGGCAATATACAATGACTAGCTCACTTTGCATCTAACTGGGGATTAATTGATGATTTCTCTTAATACACCGTGATGCATGGACGGCAACTGAGCGGAGAGAAAGGAAGGCGACCTGCAAGGCGGAGGACTCCGGTGTTGTTGAGGACGATGGGGTCGTGAGGAGATGCTCGGTTGGGCGGCGAGGACGAAGGCACTGAGGGTGGCAAGGATGTGGAGGCCGGCGGTGGAGAGCTTGCGGGAGTGGCGGCGCTGTAGCCCCTTCGGTGACGGCGCACTAGGGGGAGCAGAGGGCGACGGCCGGGGCGGAGAGCCGGGCGAAGGGCAGCAAGCGGATCCGGCGGGATGAGGGGAAAGGCGGCGGCGCGCCATAGTGGCAAGGCGGCGCGCAGCGAGCAGGAAGGGGCCTGGAAGGGGGCGCACGGGGAGGAGAGCCGGAGTCCAGGGGAGGTGGGGTACTGGGCGGCGGGAGGCGAGTGGCCTGCTCGGCCGGTGGCGGTGCGGCGAGAGAGCAAGGGGAGGGTGGCGCTCAGAGCAGAGCCCAGGGCGGCGGCTCGCCTGAGCTTGGCCAAGAACAGGGAGGCGCGGCGGGGAGCACCAAAGGAGGCCGGCGGCGGAGCACCAAGGGAGGCCGAGGCGAGCGGGAGGCGACGGCCGGGGCAGGAGGCTGCCGGCGGCGGCGCACAGGTGGAGCAAGGGGCGGCCGGCAGTGAAGAAGGCGACGCCCAATCCCTTGCACCCATGGCAAAATGCCCAAATACTTATGCATGTCACAAATTTTTGGATGATTAGAATGCTCAAGAGGTGGGGAATCCAACAGCATAACATGCATGGCCTAGTTTCTTGATTTGGAATGGGATTTGGAGGGGAGAAGAGGATGGAGTGGGGAAGGCTTGAAGAACACAGTGGAGCAACGAAAGGAGAAAAAGAATGGCTCACTGCTGTGTGTCGTGGAGAAGAAAAAGGGGTCCTTTGGTGGGCATGTTTGCTAGGTGGAAGGAAGGACCTGCAGACGGGTCCCACTGTAGAAAAAAAAATATTTTCTTTATTCTGTTTCCCTTGTATTTTGTTGTATTCTTTTGCTATTTGCAAGCTAGTAAATAAAAATTTATAAACATAGTTAGTTGCCTATCACAGTAATTGGTTAGTATAGTCCAAAATAAATTTGAACTCTAGATATTTGATCATTTCTCCAAATGTTTTCCACAAGCATTAGACTTGAGGTTAATAAGGTAGTTAACCTTTAAACGCAATATTTTGTTTATTTCGGAGGAGATGAAATCGGTTCAACGAGTTCTACTTGACTTGCACAAATCGGGGGAGGATTAAACTAGTTGAAACATATACAAATTTTGAATCGCGGGTTTTTAGTGGCATAGGTCTCACTGTTTTATTTCACATTAACCATAAGGTCGCGAGTTAGGGTTTTTAACCGAAATCGTTTTAAAGTATCTATATGCATGCATGCGAACGAAAGAAATTGTTTTTGTTCGTGAAAATTTTCACTGACCTCATATTTGAGAATAGGGTCACTACACATATCATCATATTCATGCATTTAAACACCCACCTTGTTTAAACTAAAATGTAACATGACTGTATTTTATAGAATATGTGCATATCTCATCCCCGGTGGAGATCATTACGACACCAATCAACTTATTCGGGTCAGAAAAACATCAGAATTAGCAATGTCACGTGCGGTGAGTTAGCACTCTCTAACTAGTACCGACACCTACTTGTATTCCTTCCCGAGCCATCCCCCAAGTTGCTACTAAACTGCTAGACCGATCGAAGTATTCCACTCCAAACCCTAAACGTGACAGAACTAGGGCTGAAAGATTGAGGGAGCTCTGGTAGGTGAAGAATCCCAAACTTTCGTAAATAGCTTCGAAGGTGGAAACCCTAGCTACCTGCCGGATTTTAGGATTTTTGGAGATGTGTAAAACCTAGTTGCAATTTAAACTCCGAATTAGGGAAAATCTAGGGTTTGAGCTAGCAACCAGATCAAATCACCTCCAAACCACTTCAAATTCTTACAGTAGGTCCCACATAATGTTGGGGAGGTTCTGTAAAAATTTCAGAAATTTTGGAGTAATATTTATACATAAAATAACGCCGTTTGTATCACTGCTGTTAAAGAAAAAGGAAGGAAACAAAAAGAAAAAGATAAACCTAAAAAGAAAAAGGCCGAGGCCCACTCGGCGGCCCACTCGGCCGGTCCATTAAACCCCCTACCCCAAAACCTGCCTTCCCTCTCCGCTTTACGCCTCCCCTCCTCTGAAAACGCCTCCCCTTCTTTCCGCCTTCCCCACTCTGAAAACACCCCGGGTATTGCGCCTCCCTCCTCCCTCTCTCACCCGGTGGCATGGGGCCCACTAGTCAGCACCCGGCCGCCACGTCTCCGGCGCTGGGTGGCCGAGGTGGGCGGCACCCCGCCGCTGTCCGAGCCGACCGCCGCCCTATTTAACCCGCGTCCCGACCGCCCTCCGCGCTGGTCCGAAAACCCTAGCCCTCTCCCTCCGTTGCCGGAGCGCCTCCCGAAGCCACCCCTTTCTGTCCCGTCGCCGTCTCCAACTCCGGCGAGCCTTGCGCCCTCGCTCCGGTGAGCCCTGGCCAACCTCGCCTTGCTCCCCAGCTCACCCGCCCTACCCCGCACCTCCTCCACCCCTCCTTCTCGAAGATCCGCGCCGAGCTTCCCCGATTGCGCCGCCATCTTCCCCGCCTCCGGCCTCCTCTCCGACGAGCTTGGTTTGCTAGCTCTGGCTTCCCCCTCCTCCCATCTCCTAGATTCCGAGCTCCCCCTCTTCTCTCTCTAACTCCTCATTTCCTCCTCTGTGCAGGTCCGCCCCCGAAGCCCCTTCTCTGGCGAGCACCGCGGCCTTCCTCCACCGCTCGCCACCGTTGAGCTCCGTCCCCAGCCCCGGTCTTCCCCTCGCCGTCGGTCCAGTCCCAGGGTGAGCCCCCCCCTTGCCCTGCCACTCTTTTCCCGAGCCGCCGCCTCCTCTAACACCTTCGGGCTTCTCCGGTGAGGAGCGCCGCCGCCCTAGCTCCATCCGGCCGAGTCAGTGAAAGAGAGTGAGAGGGAGAGAGAAAAGGGAACACGTGGCTGGCCATGGTTGGCTGCCAAGCCCACAGCAACTGACAGCCGGGCCCCACATCTCAGTGGGGTGCGGTTAAGGGTGGCAGACCTGGGGTGTGTTAGCTGGGTATGCATAGTAAATTCAATTGTGTGGCAGAGAGAGGATTAGAGCAGATATCGGGTAGCTCAAGCAATTAGGGTTTCAGGAGTTAGGGTTAGATTTTCCGATAAATTTCTATCAAGCGTAACTTTTGATCCGTAACTCCGATTGTGATGAATTTTATATATTTGGAAACCTTGTGAAAATCTCTACAATTTGGTTGAATCAAAAATCTAATTAGAGCACATGCACTGCAGGTCACCCTAGGGTTCGAATCGTAGTCCTTGTATTCTTCGATCGTCCCGTAAACCCTAGCGCGACGACCATCACCCTGTTTTCATCGATTCCAGTTGCACCGAACCCATATCCCAGAGCATTACTAGGGCCCCAACATTTTGTATGACCATCTCTTTATGCCTAGTAATGATAACCCTAATTTACAACCTCACAAAATGGGCATGCATCTAGTATTAGAGTTACAACGTGACTTCCACCCAATCAGCCGAGAGATCTTGCTACCATCCAAAATTAATCCTTAGGTCATGTTTGGAATGTAGATCTAGTGTAGCATCACGCCTGCACGATAACTCCACAATATAGCCCTAATCTATTGTCGTATGAACCTTAACATGCACGTTTGGTAGAACCCGGAATTAGGTTTCCCATGTATCACCCACTAAAGCACTTGCCAGTTTCTATTATCACAGGTCGGCACAAAACCCTAGCTCGGCGATCATAACTCTAAATTGCATGAATTCAATTATATTGCACCCATATCTCGTATTACTTGCATATTACCAACATACCAAACCCTTTTTGCCATACCCCGCTGCTAACGACATTAACCCTAAATACCGTTACACCGTAAAAAAAAAGGGGGACATGCATGCATGCTAGAATAACCAGAAGGGAGTTAAACCTAAACCCCAAATTATGTTAGCCACTCTAGGGTTAGACCCATCCGCGAATCACCTTTAATCAATGCATCCAGCCCTACTCATTCATCATGCATACGTGCTGAGTCTTATGGTCTTTTTGCCGTTTCTTTTCCGGTACTCTTATCGTTCGCATCCAGAGCCCGAAGAAGAAGACCACCAAGCTCACGACCTCACGCAAGATCGGGAATTCCACGGCCAAGGCAAGCAGAGCTTGTTGCATCCTTGCATTGTTACTTATGTACTTTACTTGATTATATGTTGGTGTGTGGATTGCTGCTTGGAATGTGCGGTTCGGTTCAGTAAACTAGCATGTTAGGATGGGTTGTCTGTTGTGTCCAGCGATGGCTGGGAATTAATCCGGTGTATCTACTAACTTGAATCTACTAATGTGAGATGTGAGAGCCGAGGGTGTGCTCGATGGATACGGTTGATAGGTTCTACCATCCTGAGGAGATTCCACTCGACGGATACGGTTGGTAGGTTTCTACCATCCTGAGGTGATTCCGCTCGACGGATACGGTTGGTAGGTTCTATCATCCTGAGGTGATTCCACCGTAGCATCTCCCTTATCACCGCGTGGACGTTAGCGGAAATCTCTGCCATGGACGTTGCGTATGGTAAGCCTCGGTCACGTGGAGATTAGCTACCTCCGGGTGAAGAGCACTGGTTATTTCCATGGGGATGTATTTGCCGGTAACGATCCGAGAGATTAAGTGAATGTGTGTCATGATGACTCGTTGTCAATGTGCGATGGGGACTGTCCCAAGTGAGTGGGAAGTGGCAAGTGAGTGCCATGTTGTCTATCCATCGAGGTGTCTAGTTGGCAAGTGAGTGCCTCTATACCCCTCCATTGTCAATGTTGCGATTTAGGTTGTCCCAAGTGAGTGGGAAGTGGCAAGTGAGTGCCATGTTGTCTATCCATCGAGGTGTCTAGTTGGCAAGTGAGTGCCTCTATACCCCTCCATTGTCAATGTTGCGATTTAGGTTGTCCCAAGTGAGTGGGAAGTGGCAAGTGAGTGCCATGTTGTCTATCCATCGAGGTGTCTAGTTGGCAAGTGAGTGCCTCTATACCCCTCCATTGTCAGTGTTGCGATCTATGTTGTCCCAAGTGAGTGGGAAATGGCAAGTGAGTGCCTCTGTGACCATTAGTGGAAATGTGTGAATTTTGAGCTGTGAGTTATTATCTATGGTTAACCTCCTTTCTGTCAATGAGATATTTGTATGCTTGTACCCTTTCAGCTTGAGTTGTGTCATGTTTAATTACTGCTATACTAGTATGTGTAGGACATTTAATCAAGAACGAATAAGTCTTGCGAGTACGTTTGTACTCACCTAGGTTATTCCTAGAGCTTGCAGGTGAGCCGGTGGTTGAAGAGTATTTTGATGATGCCTAAAATTGTGTTTCCTCGGTTGTGTTCGACTCATGGGATAGATTGTAGCTTTTGGGTCAGCGGTCACTGTACCGCTGTGGGACTCATTTACCTTGCTTCCGCTGTCGTTTAAATTCTCCGTACTCGGATATGTTTTTGGTTATGGCCGAATGATGTAATGTGTTGTCCCATCGTGGACAGCTACTAGTAATATCATATTTGTAGAGCTTTGTTGTGATATCCGAGCTGTTATCCGAGTTGCCCATGTACAATGCGTGTATGTGATGAAGTATGTTGGCAACGGTGCAGCGGTATTATTGCGTGTCAGGATTGCATTTCGCGATGGCAGAGGTGAGCGAACCACTAGTCCTGTGTAGCTTTGGTTGAGTCAATCCAGGTGAAAGTGCATCCACTCCCATGGAGCTTGGGAGGATGGCTATCTTGCCCCAGAGTTTGGTTTTGATGGTTATTGGCAATCCTCACCTGTGTCTAATGTTTGTAATGAGTGTGAACAGGGATTAGATGGACAGGTGAAAGCTGAAGTGAGACAACTGTTGATGGTGAGCCCTAAAAAGAGCAAGGAACTGGGAAGGTCAGAAGGACCAGCTGAGCTAGGCTCCTGAGGCACAGTTGCGAAGAAGCCGAGGCTGTGCTCGAGGGCAGGCGAGGTGATGGTTGCTTGATGGAGTTCAAGGGCCGTGAATGCAAGCTTGATAAGTCCTGGAGGAGCTAGGAAGCTGATGGATCTGGACCAAGGGTTTGCTGTGCGTCTACAAGGCCAGTCATCTTCGGTGAAGAAGCTTGGAACCAGTGCCAAGGGTCTGAGCGAGCTGGACAGGGACTGTGGCAAGGCCATTGCTCTCTGGTCAGTTTTAGGCTTGTAGTGAGCCGGCCAGAGTTGTGCTCAGGTGCTGCCTGAGGCAACCGAGTCCACCTGAGTTTGGCATCTGAGACTCAGGTGGGTAGCTCAGTCGCGGCTAGTAGGTTACCAGAGGTGCATGTTAGCTGAGTCTCAGACAGGTTAGGTCTGGTGGCTCTTTATCTGACGTGGCATGAGGGTAACGGCTAGCTGCCAGGAACCCTATAAATAGGGAACCTAGGGAGGTTTTCAACCTCAACCTTTACCTAACCTTTGCCTCTAACCCGAAAGCAACCTGTTGAGAAAGAAAGAGCTCTAGGTCTCCAAGTGAGTGTTGCCTGCGTGCATCCATCGTGAGAGAGAGTTTCTTAGTCCTTCAGGTGTAGCATTCAAGGTACTGGTTCCTCCAAGAGTGGGAGTGTTCTTGGAGTTGGTGAGCAAGCCAAGTCTTGTGTGGCTGCCACCAAGAGTCTGTGAAGGCGATTCGGGTCTGCCTGTCTTGCAGCAGCAAGATCAAAAGGATTCCACACAAGAAAGGTACTTGAGGAAAGAGCACGTTTTGGTGCCGGCTGTGAGAACAGCTTCCTCAACGGAGACGTACTGCTTCGCAAGAAGTAGGAACTTCGGTAAAACAAACCATTGTGTGCATTACTATCTGTCTTGTGATCTGCTCTTATTTATTCTGATATCTATGCATGCTTAGATCACTAGAGCATCTTTATCTGTTGCACACTAACTGAGTTTCCTCACTTGAGACTCAGTTAGCTCTTGCTAAAAAATAGTACCTTTCCTGTTCACGTCATCTGATGCACTCACCTGACTCTCACACCTGAGACTCAGTTAGCTCTGAATATAACCTTGTCTTCATCAGCTGAGTTTGCTGTCTGAGTGTCTGGTGTTTATCTGATATATCTTGCTGAGTCTCAGTTACCTGCATCAGTTGCATATATTTTCTCTAGGATTGACCTATCTCCAGAAGAGAAACCCATTAGGCATTATTATATCTAGAGCCGACCTATTCACCCCCCCTCTAGTCGACTCCTGAGATCCCTTTCAAGTGGTATCAGAGCTTCGTTGCTCATAATTGGCCTAACAGCCAGAGTCTAAAGGATGTCGAACTATGAGGGTTGAGTTCCTATGTTTGATGGTACTAATTATGCCTTTTGGAAGCGGAAGATGCAAATGCATCTTACTGCACTTGACCCAGATGTATGGAAGATTGTCACAACAGGTCTTGATGTGGTTGATGAGAGCAATCCCACTGATCAAGAGAAGATCAGCATCAAGAACAATGCTAGAGCTGCCAATGCTATTTTTATGGGACCGCAAGAGCATGATTTCAACCGTGTCAGTACCTTTGAGGAAGCCAGAGATATATGGTTCACACTTCAGGCTATCTATGAAGGCAGTGACACGTTGAAGAGGTCCAAGAAAGATGTGCTGGAGCATGAACTTGACAACTTCCATTACCAACCTGGAGAGGACATCAATTCCATCTTCACAAGACTTACCATGATCACTAACCAGCTGAAGGCCCTTGGGTCCAACAGAGTAGAAGATTGTGATGTGATCAAGAAGTTCCTCTTTGTGCTTCCCAAGCCTTATCACACTCTGCGTCTGATGATGAAAGAAAAGGATGGCTTTGACAGATTAAAGCCCACAGATGTCCTTGGTAGGATGCTCACTCATGAGATGGAGCTAAACCACTCCAAGAAGCATACTATCACTTCTGGGAAGAACAAGGACATAGCCCTCAAGACAGTAGCCACTCACAGGGACTCAAGTGATGAAGAAGAAGATCCAGATGAAGAGATGTCCACTGATGAGGAGAATGAGCTTGCCATGCTTACTCGGAACTTCAGAAAGTTCTATCGAAGGAAGAAGTTCTCAGGCTCATCAGACAGGTTCAAAGGGAAGAAGCAACTCAGTGACAAGAAGTGTTTTGAGTGTGGTGACTCAGGACACTTCATTGCTGATTGTCCCAAAAAGAGCAAGAGACAAGAGGATGGCAAGTACAAGAAGAAGGAGATCATTGTCAAGAAGAAGTACAAAGAAGGGAAGCCTCCCACCTTCAGAAAGAAGAAGACCTCTGCTGCCAGAGCATATGTGGGACAAGCTTGGGTCTCAGAAGACTCAGAGTCAGAGGAGGAGTCAGAGGAAGAAACTGAGCTAGCTGGGTTAGCCATCTGTGTCTCAGGTGGATCACTCAGCAGCCCAACTGAGCCAGGAGAAGACTCAGTCAGGTCTCTCAGCTGCGCACCCGAGTCAGACTCACTCTTCGACAAGGATGCAGATCCTACATATGCTAAGACTCCAACCCTATGCCTTATGGCTAAAGGCAGCAAGGTAATGACTGAGGATGACTTCCCTGATTATGCTCAACTAATGGACATTCTTGACAGGACAGAGAAGCTCCTTAGGAAAGAGAGAAAAGAAAACATCTCTCTCAGGGACAAACTAACTGACATGCAGGTGTCCCTTGATAATGCACAAGATGCTAAGGCAGATCTTGATGAGGAGGTGTACTTATTGCAGGAAGCTCAAAACAAACTTAAGCTATCACATGAGCTCCTAATCTCTGAGCATGATAAACTCAAAGAAACTCACTCATCTTGCACTGCTGTTACACCTGATGCAAATCCTCCTACTGTTATAGAAACTTGTTTAAACTGTGCATCTCGCATCAATGCTATTACTTCTAGTACAGTGTTTGTTGTAGATTCACCCAGTGAATTAAGCACTTCAACTGCTACTAATCTTGTTGATGCAGCAAAGTACAATGAGCTCAAGGAGGAGCATGAAGAGCTAAAAAGGCTCATGAGAATAGGCCTGTGCAGTGCTAACATAGGCATGCAGAATTTTGCTAGGCTTCAGTCCACCCTAGTACTAAAGAATAATGGTACAAGGGGACTTGGTCTCACTCCTGCACTTATAAAGAACAAGTCTTTATATATTCCCTCTGCTACTAACAAGAAATACTTGCAGAATCACTTTGTTCCTCAGAAAGGGAAATGTGATACTAACTCTCTTGCAGGAAACCATCGAAAGACAGGTGGTTATGTGAAAATTCCCTCTAATCCAAGCTATGTGCTTAAGACAGGGAAAAAGGGTAAACCTGAGGCAATTTATGTTGGACCTTGGAGTAGGTACAAGAAGGTACCAAGCATTTGGGTACCAAAGTCAGTAGTCATCTGTGTCTCAGGTGACTCACTCGGTTGGGTACCGAAGTCAGGGAGAGCCACCTGTGACTCAGGTAGCTCACTCAGGTGCAATGCAAATTTGCTAACCCTTCCATCTGAGTTTGCAGGAGATAAGAATCTGAGAAAGATTCAGAGGTTCTCTAAGCTTTCTAAAGCTGTAACTGCTAAGAACCCTAATGTTAATCTTATTCCTGCTATTGATGCTTACAGTAAGAGACCTGCTAACTTGGGAACCAAATCTATCTGGGTTCCTAAGTCTCACAACTAATCATGCAGGGCTCTGCCTCCAGTAGAACAAAATGGGTCATGGATAGTGGCTGCACACAGCACATGACTGGAGGCAAAGAGCAGTTCTCTGAGATAAGAAAAGATAACCTTCCTTGCAAGTATGTCAACTATGCTGATGATTCAAGAGGCAAGGTATTGGGTTGTGGTAAAATTGCTATATCTCAGGAACATTCTCTTACTGAAGTAATGCTTGTTGAGTCTATTTCGTATGATCTCTTATCTGTTTCTCAATTATGTGATGCTAGAATGAAAGTCACATTTTATCCTAAAGAGGTCTATGTCCAGAAACTAACAGATGACTCACAAGTTTTCAAAGGCTATCGAGTAGATAAGCTATATCTTGTAGATTTTTAGGATCAAGAAGCAGCTATGCCATGTTGCCTTATAGTCAAAGCTCAGTTAGGCTGGCTGTGGCACAGGAGGCTAGGTCATGTGGGGATGAGGCTGCTGAACAAACTCAGTAAAGAAGAACATGTCCTAGGCCTGAAGCAGATCCAATTCAACAAAGACAAGCCATGCTGTGCTTGTCAGGCTGGAAAGCAAGTTGGAAGCCCTCATCCACCCAAGAACATCATGACCACTACTTCTCCATTCAATCTCATACACATTGATTTGTTCGGTCCAACTACATATGAGAGCATTGGAGGTAACAAGTATGGTTTTGTTGTTGTAGATGACTTGTCACGTTTCACTTGGGTATTTTTCTTGAAGGACAAGTCATAGGTGTACAAAAGGTTCAAGCATCTCATTGTCAGAGTTCAAAATGAATGGAACATCAACTTGAAGGCAGTGAGAAGTGACAATGGGACAGAATTCAAGAACTCAAGAATTGAAGCCTTCATGGACAAGCATGGGATTAAGCATGAGTTCTCTGGTCCCTATGCACCTCAGCAGAATGGAGTGGTGGAGAGGAAGAACAGGACCTTGATAGAGATGGCAAGAACACTGCTGAGTGAGTACAAGACACCAGCAAGGTTTTGGGCTGAAGCTGTGAATACTGCCTGCCACAACATCAATAGACTATATCTTCACCCACTCCTAAAGAAGACACCTTATGAGCTGCTGACCAACAAGAAGCCAAACGTCTCCTACTTCAGAGTATTTGGTTGTAAGTGTTACATTCTGAAGAAAGGCAAGCGTCTCTCTAAATTTGAATCCAAATCTGATGAAGGAATATTTGTTGGATATAGCTCAGAATCTCACACCTACAGAGTCTTTAACACCAACACCAAGGCTGTTGAAGAAGCTGTAGATGTGACATTCGATGAATCTAATGGCTCACAAGATGGGCAAGTTGCTAATGATATTTCAGGGAAGGTAGATATACTTCACAAGTCAACAGGTGAAGTCAGGCCCCAAATTGAGGAGCAAGCTTCATCTGGAGTTACAAACCTACCTGACCCAGCTGATGAGCAGGATGAAGTCAATGGCATTGAGTTCGAGTACAACCCAGCTAATGATCTATTGGACTCAGAAGCCTCCATGCACCCAGCTGAGTCTCAGGAAGAGCCAACTGAGTCACAGATACACCCAGCTGACCCACTTCCAGCTGTGACTCAGGTGGCTGACCCAGAACCCCCTGTGATCAGCAGGCTGCAGAAGGATCACCCTGTAGACCAAATCATTGGTGCCATTAATAGGGGAGTGACTACTCGTTCTCGTATTGCTAACTTTTGTGCTCACTACTCTTTTGTTTCCACCATTGAGCCCAAAAATGTAGGTGAAGCTCTGTCTGACTCAGATTGGATCAATGCCATGCATGAAGAGCTGAACCAATTCGAGAGAAATGAAGTCTGGTCTCTTGTTGAAAGACCCAAGGATCACAATGTTATAGGAACAAAGTGGGTCTTTCGCAACAAGCAAGATTCTACAGGCCAAGTGGTGAGGAACAAGGCAAGATTGGTTGCTCAAGGCTACACTCAAATAGAAGGCTTGGATTTTGGTGAGACCTTTGCACCTGTAGCTCGACTTGAAGCTATCAGGATACTTTTAGCTTATGCAAATCATCACAACATCAAGCTTTATCAAATGGATGTCAAGAGTGCCTTCCTCCAAGGTAAGCTTGCTGAACTTGTGTATGTAGAACAGCCCCCTGGTTTTGAAGATCCAAAAAGACCCCATCATGTATATGTTCTCCACAAAGCTTTATATGGTCTCAAACAAGCCCCTCGTGCTTGGTATGATACCCTAAAGGAGTTTCTTATACATAATGGTTTCAAAATTGGGCTTGTTGATACTACACTCTTTACTAAAGTTAAAGGCAAGGACTTATTTGTATGCCAAATATATGTCGATGACATAATATTTGGAAGTACTAACCGTGTGCTAAGTGATGAGTTTAGCAAGATGATGATAAAAAGGTTTGAGATGTCCATGGTAGGAGAGCTGAAGTTCTTCCTAGGGCTGCAAATCAGACAACTCAAGCAGGGAACTTTCATCTCTCAAGAGAAGTTTGCCAAGGACATCCTCAAGAAGTTTGACATGGACAAAGCTAAGTCAATATCTACTCCCATGCAAACAAATGCTCATCTTGATCTGAACCAACAAGGTAAGTCCACTGATCAGAAGGAGTATAGGTCTATGATAGGTTCTTTGTTGTATTTGTGTGCATCTAGACCTGATATAATGTTGAGTGTTTGCATGTGTGCACGTTTTCAAGCTGATCCTAAGGACATTCATCGCACTGCTGTTCGTAGAATACTGAGATATTTGATTCATACCTCTGGGTTTGGTCTATGGTATCCTAAGGGTGCACCATTTGAGCTTGTAGGCTATTCAGATAGTGATTATGCCGGGTGTAAGGTTGACAGAAAAAGCACCTCAGGTACCTGCCAATTTTTAGGGCGTTCCCTTGTGTCCTGGAGTTCCAAGAAACAAAATTCAGTAGCCCTATTTACAGCAGAAGCCGAATACATAGCAGCTGGTGGGTGTTGTGCTCAATTGTTATGGATGAGGCAGACCTTGAAGGATTTCAACATATCCATGTCTCAAGTACCCCTCTTCTGTGACAATGAAAGTGCAATCAAGTTAGCCAACAACCCTATCCAACACCAAAGATCCAAACACATAGAAGTGAGACACCACTTTCTAAGAGATCATGTAGAGAAGAAAGATATCCAACTGTGCCATGTTAGAACCGAAGCTCAGCTAGCTGATATTTTCACCAAGCCTTTAGATGAAAATAGGTTCTGTACCCTCAGGCATGAGCTAAATATCATGGATATCTCGAATGTGCAGTGAGGAAATGATGATACACGTGTACACATGATTTCATTTCTGATTTTTCATTCTCTGCATTCTACATGAGTCAGCCACCTGAGTCTCGGTTGTATCTCAGGTGGGTTAAGGTCTTATAGATACCATGCTGATTTTGCATCTT
Organism: Stipa capillata; assembly: GCA_019208055.1. NCBI lineage: Eukaryota > Viridiplantae > Streptophyta > Magnoliopsida > Poales > Poaceae > Stipa > Stipa capillata. The sequence goes on from JAGXJF010001892.1 coordinate 63,892, forward strand.
ATTGAACTCATGGATTCACCATTGGGTTAGATAAGTTGGATCTTACCATCTATTTCAATTCAACATAGCTTTAGCTTTGTATTGATTGATCGTTTGGCAAGCTGTGTTTGAAAAGAAATTCTCTCTATTGCTTTCATCTCTTATCTTTAAGTTCTCTCTGGTAATCCTATTGAAAACCTTGTCAGCTGAGTCTTCCACATGAGTCTCAGCTGAACACATTCAAAATTCCGGAGAAAATCCCTAAGTCTGGAGATCAGCTCAATTTTTCTATCCTATCTGAGCCTCAGGTAGCATTCTAGCTGACCCTCAGGTGCCACAGGGCCACTCGGGATATAAAAACCCACCTCTGTAACGGTTCACGCTAAACCCTCTTCAGAGTCTCAGTGCCCTTGCGCCCGTCGCCGCCATCTGATTCTCAACGATCGTGCGCTTCTCCGACGATCTTCGCTCTCTCCGAAGCTTCCCAAAGCTCTCCTGATTGTTTTGGCGCCTTCATCTCCAATCAAAATTCCAAATGTAAGTCTCCTCGAGCTGTTCTTCACAGAACTAGGGTGGTTTCTGCCTTAATGCGAATTCCATGCTCTCGAGTATCTTTCAATTGTGGAATTAGATAGAGATGATGTACCTTTAATCTCTAGAACGATTTCTTGCAACTCATTGTCCAGATTCTCAAATTTCAGCAAGATTCGAAAAACCTAGGTTGCTCTGCTACTCCACCTGAGTTACACAATTTATCTCACCTGAGTGTCAGGTAGCTAAGTCAGGTAGCATGAGATGACTTGTGAAACTCTCCTAAAACCATCCAAAAATGGCCAAATATTCCTGTTTTCTCTGCAATAGGATTATCTCTTATCTACTCTTTATCCTACCTCTCCTATGCAGATGTCTGAATCAAGGAATGTGCCTGAGGATATAACTGATGATCTGCCCATTGTTCTGAGAACCCAGCTCCTAAGTCAGAAGCAGCAGTTAGAGTGGGAGGCAGAGCAGGCTAAAAGTCTTGGAAAGAAATTGGATGCAGAAGAAGCTGCACAAAAATCAGTAAAAGCTCCTATGTCACCCTCTGAGCTAGCTAAAAGAGAAGCTAGGCTCAAAGAGCTACAAGAGGAGAAACGTCAGATGGACATAGCTGCAGCTCAGTCAGCTCAAAGAATGAAAGAATTAGAAGCTCAGAAGGCTAGCACGGAAGAAAATTGAAGCAAGAGAGGAAAGCAAAAGCAGCTGAAAAGAAAGCCCAAGCTGAAGAAGCAAAGAAGAAAAGAGCTGAAGAAAAAGCTAAGAAGGCTGCTGAGAAAGAGGCAGCTATCAAAGCCAAGAAGGCTCCAGTAGTTGATACACTCAAAAGGACAAGGGCTGCAGGCAAGCCAACAGATTTATCTCTGAGCAAAGTCCCAAAGAAGCCAAGATCAGAGGCTGTGGTAATAAAGAAAACAAAGAAACAACTGCAAGAAGAGGAAGAAGCTGAATGGAGAGCAGAAGCTCTTATAAAAAGGGAACACAGCAAACTTATAGAAAAATGGCAAGACTTAACTGATAAGCTGCCTAATGTCACAGATGAGGAAAGGCCTCAAATGAAGGAAAGAATAGATGCTCTTGCAAAGCAAATCTTTGAATCACCAGATGTTCCAAAGGATGTGAAACTCCAAAGAGAAACTCAGCTGAAGAACAAGGCAATCCATGAAGAACTCAAAAAGCTGCTGAGGCAAGAAGGAAAAGCCTCTGGACAAGAGAAAGCAGACCTGATCAAGCAAATTGATCGTCTATTTCCTCAACTATCAGAAGATTATAAGAAAATTTGGACAAGGTTCTCAGATAACACCCTACAAAGGAGAATAGAGGATTACATGTTGGAGTTAAACTCTTGTACTGATGAAGCTCATAGAAGCATCTACAAAATGAGATTGCTGAAATAAACTCTAGGATATTTTGTGTATCCAGTTCTCAAGCACTTGATGCAGTGCCCCTTCAACAAGCCGGTGGTTCACTGCCTCAGCTGAGTAAGCCAGCCGAGTCTCAGGCGGCTGCATCAGCTGGACTAGAATTAGTCCTCACTGAAATGGAACCTCAACAGAAAGCTGCCTTAGAATCAATTGAAGACATATTGGCTGAGCTTGACTCAAGTGGAAAAGAACTTGAGCAGGCTATGGAGGAATCTATGGATAAGCTAAGATCATCTTTTGAAGAGAAGTCAACTGAAGCACATGAAAACCCAACTGAGCCACAAGCAGATCCATCAGTTGGAATATCAGTGAGCATGGGTTCTGTATTTCAGTCTCTATCAGACTTAGAACCAGCTCAAGAAGAAACAAGACTTGAAGAGCAAGAAAAAGCAGCATCTTCTCCAGCATCTGAGTCAGTCCATAGAGAGCCAACTAAGTCTCAGGCACAGTCAACTGAGACTCAGTCAGAAGACTCAGATGACTCCTATTCAAGTCCAAGTGATCCTCAAATATTCAGCTATATTCTCAAAAGTTGCACGATCTGACACATCAATGATGAAATTCATATCTGCAACTGCCTTCAAGAAGCTACCAAAGGCAGATGCCAGTCTAGCCTCCATGAACCTGGATTCAAGAAGCACATCAAACTACACTGCCATGAGAACCACAAATCCATTTTTTGACAGTGAAGGGAATCTGAAAAGAAGACATTGCAATGATCCAAGGTTTTGGAATGATCAGCAGCAATCAAGCTATCATCTCTTGCTGCAGAAGAAAGGTTTTGTTGACAGCATGCCAATTGATTGGGAAAACTTTGCCAAGAATGGCTTAGGAAATCTGAAGCAGATTTTAGCTGCTGTTCAACTTGATGAGATATGCAGTTTAAACCAAGATTATGATTCTGAAGCTATCAAGGAATTCTATGCAACAGTCTTTGTAGAGCAGAACAATCAAGATTATATGCTCTGGATGACAAGAGGTCAACTGCTGTGCATCACAGCTCCTGAGTTTGCAGAACTGTTCAACCTACCATCAGGGTCAAAGCTACAGAAGATCAGCATATCCAAAGGCTCAGAAGAAGATAAGAGTCTCCTACCAGATTGGGTTCCAAATGAGAAAAGGAGAAGTTCTTCCCTACAGGCTTTGTGCCTCCTCCTGTTAAGGGTGCAGTCCCTAAGCATATCTCCAATTTCAAAGGATTGATGAAGACACCTAAGCACATAGTGAAGATCTTGAACATATCCATCTGTGCCAAAGGTGGAGGAACTGATGCCATATACAATCCAGTATGGAGAATTCTTGAGCTCATAGCAAAGAAAGAAAAGTTTGATGTGGCCAGATACATATTCTCAGAAATAAATGAGTGCCAAAAGAACAGATCTGACAGATGAGATATGGCTCATATCTAATGCATATGATTCTCCAAAGAACATCATTAGCATCTTCAGTCTTCTCCTTTGACAAGAAGACATATCTCAGCAAATTCAGACCTCAGAAGGATGACCATGAAGATGAAGTTCCTTTCTACAACATCCTCAACTCATCTCAGCCAGACTCTTCAGAGCCTCCAGAGCAAGCTACCAGAGTCTCAGTCAGACCACCTCAGCCAGCAGCTGATCTCCCGGCAGATCTACCTGAGCCTCAGGTGTCTCCTACCCGAGACTCAGCTAGAGAATCATCTCCTCCTGCTGAGCGACAAGCATCGGTCTCTGTGAACCTTTCATCAGACAGTCTCCCTTTGGTTCAACGTCTAGACAATCCCGCAGCTATGGATGCTTTCATTAAATGGGTTGTGCCAGTACAGATCTCTTTTATCAAGAGGAGACAAGATGAACTGCAACAAGAAATGGCTCAGCTGAAATCTGAACTCAAGAGTGAGATGGCAGATCTCAAGGCCTCGGTCAACAGCAATTTGATCAGATCCTATCCCTCCTGCAACCAAAGCCAGCTCCCTGAGGATCTTTTCTTTCTTCTTCCTATCTCTTTTTAGTGCTTAGTGGCAAAGGGGGAGAGAGTAGGGAGAGACTAGCTTAAAGGGGAGAGTATTATATTCAGGGGGAGCAGTATGTAAAAAGGGGTAGACTAGACTGCATGTGTGTCAAGACATTCTATGTACTGAAAATGATTTTATCAGTCTTGAACACTTCGTTTTTGTATCGTCTTGACTGTTATTGCAATACCTTGATCTCTTTATCACATCTGCTCTGATACATGATATTACTCTCTTTAGCTCTAATACAAGCTCTGATATTTGATATATACATGATGCTTTGATATTTGATATTTGTACTCAAGCATGCAATCCTTTCCGTTATCTTATTTGCTGAGTACTCCTCCAAGATACCTGCTATTCCGCTGTGCTTATATTCTCAGTTATGTTGTGAGAACCTGTTTTTGCATCAACTCTCAAATGTTTAAATCTGAACTGTACACTTGTATTCAAATGCAAAATCTCACTTGTGCACATCTTAAGGGGGAGTTGATGTCAAACAAGGTTAAATGCATACTTTTTTTATCTAAGCGAATGTTTAAAGGGGTTGCCACTACCACCAAAAAGGGGGAGATTGAAAGTGCATCCACTCCCATGGAGCTTGGGAGGATGGCTATCTTGCCCCAGAGTTTGGTTTTGATGGTTATTGGCAATCCTCACCTGTGTCTAATGTTTGTAATGAGTGTGAACAGGGATTAGATGGACAGGTGAAGCTGAAGTGAGACAACTGTTGATGATGAGCCCTAAAAAGAGCAAGGAACTGGAAGGTCAGAAGGACCAGCTGAGCTAGGCTCCTGAGGCACAGTTGCGAAGAAGCCGAGGCTGTGCTCGAGGGCAAGCGAGGTGATGGTTGCTTGATGGAGTTCAAGGGCCGTGAATGCAAGCTTGATAAGTCCTGGAGGAGCTAGGAAGCTGATGGATCTGGACCAAGGGTTTGCTGTGCGTCTACAAGGGTAGTCATCTTCGGTGAAGAAGCTTGGAACCAGTGCCAAGGGTCTGAGTGAGCTGGACAGGGACTGTGGCGAGGCCATTGCTCTCTGGTCAGTTTTAGGCTTGTAGTGAGCCGGCCAGAGTTGTGCTCAGGTGCTGCCTGAGGCAACCGAGTCCACCTGAGTTTGGCATCTGAGACTCAGGTGGGTAGCTCAGCCGCGGCTAGTAGGTTACCAGAGGTGCATGTTAGCTGAGTCTCAGACAGGTTAGGTCTGGTGGCTCTTTATCTGACATGGCATGAGGGTAACGGCTAGCTGCCAGGAACCCTATAAATAGGGAACCTGGGGAGGTTTTCAACCTCAACCTTTACCTAACCTTTGCCTCTAACCCGAAAGCAACCTGTTGAGAAAGAAAGAGCTCTAGGTCTCCAAGTGAGTGTTGCCTGCGTGCATCCATCGTGAGAGAGAGTTTCTTAGTCCTTCAGGTGTAGCATTCAAGGTACTGGTTCCTCCAAGAGTGGGAGTGTTCTTGGAGTTGGTGAGCAAGCCAAGTCTTGTGTGGCTGCCACCAAGAGTCTGTGAAGGCGATTCGGGTCTGCCTGTCTTGCAGCAGCAAGATCAAAAGGATTCCACACAAGAAAGGTACCTGAGGAAAGAGCACGTTTTGGTGCCGGCTGTGAGAACAGCTTCCTCAACGGAGACGTACTGCTTCGCAAGAAGTAGGAACTTCGGTAAACAAACCATTGTGTGTGTTACTATCTGTCTTGTGATCTGCTCTTATTTATTCTGATATCTATGCATGCTTAGATCACTAGAGCATCTTTATCTGTTGCACACTAACTGAGTTTCCTCACTTGAGACTCAGTTAGCTCTTGCTAAAAAATAGTACCTTTCCTGTTCACGTCATCTGATGCACTCACCTGACTCTCACACCTGAGACTCAGTTAGCTCTGAATATAACCTTGTCTTCATCAGCTGAGTTTGCTGTCTGAGTGTCTGGTGTTTATCTGATATATCTTGCTGAGTCTCAGTTACCTGCATCAGTTGCATATATTTTCTCTAGGATTGACCTATCTCCAGAAGAGAAACCCATTAGGCATTATTATATCTAGAGCCGACCTATTCACCCCCCCTCTAGTCGACTCCTGAGATCCCTTTCACCAGGGGATTCATCCCGTACTCGCTAAGTCTCCTACGACCGCCACGCCTCGCGCTGACGGCAGAGCAGAGCTGGAACTCCCAGAGTTCGCACTTCGTGGCTAGGTTAGGTTGAGGGGATGCATATCCCGGGCTCTAGTCCTCCTATGACTATCGCGAAGCGCAGGCCTATCACGCGGTATTACCCCTTCACTGGCATCTAGAATCTACAGGTGGTTCTGGGAAGATTGGTCACTTCCGGCCGGCTCGCACGTGGCGGGTGTCAGATCGTTCCACCTCGGTGCGTACGGCGTAGGTACCGTGCCACCGGGCTGACGAGTCCTTCGGTCCTTGGCGACTTCGCGTTCCCCTAATCACCTATGGATCCCGGGTCCGTGACACCGCCCCGCCAGGTCCTGCCACTCCTCAAGCCGCCGCTGCCGACGGGGCTCCGCCTCTCCCCGCGCGGAGCGCCACCTCTGCCCACCTCACTGCCGGCAACCCCAGGCCGAGCTCCGCCCGCGCGCGCCGCCCACTTGAAGCCCCCGGCCGAGCCCAGGCAGCCGACTGCCGCCCTCGTCCTCCCCAGCCCCAGCGCCCCCTCTCCAGATCCCGCCGCCTACACCGGCCGACCACCCCGCCGCGCCACCAGTGCGCCTACTCCCGCATGCATGCATGCCCCGGCGCGCTCGCCAGCGTGCCTGCGCGCCGCCGCCCCTCTAGATCCCGCCGTGGCCAGCCCCAGCTGCCCCATGGCCGAGAGGCCGCCCTCCCCACTGCCACCACCAGCGCTCCACCATCTCCGGCTACGAGCTCCCCAACGCAGTTGCCTTCTTCCTCTTCTCCAAGGTCAACTCCCCATGGCGGCCTTGCCCCGCCTCGCATCTCCCCGCCGCCGGCACCTTGGCATCCGCGCGCCTGCCGCCTTCGGCCAGGTCGCCGCCGGCCTCGCCTCAGCGCCACCAGCCCGAGCCGCCCCTGCCATGGACTTCCTCGCCGCCGGTTGCCGAGCCCCGGCTAGCTCCCTCTACTACTCCTTCTCTCAGCTCTCGGTTGACAGTTGTGTCGGTTTGCTGTTGAAGACAAGGCACTGATGATTAGGTTAATCCATGAGTAAGTGACCTGCTAATCATTGTGGTTTGCATAATTATTGTGTAGAAATAACCAATACTTTAACCAATACTTGTATGTTGCGGTAGAAACATAGATAGTAAACATGATCCTGAGTCCCTAGTGAAGTTCGTATATACCCAATAACCCTAACGGTGATGCTAATTAACTAATCAATAACTAAATGTTGGTTCAGAACGTAATGATCATTCGTTAGAAGTAACGTGCTGATTCGTGAGGAACTAGAGCTCTATGATGTCCTGCCGGATTAAACTGTATCAATTAAGATAGTTGAGTAGTTGGTAATACTAGAGTTAGCTATCAGTACTCAGAGTAATCGTTAGCCGTCAGGACATTGGTTGAGGTTAGTTAATTAATTTTGCTCTGCCCAAATGAGACTTGTTGGATATGAGGGTTATTGGGGCTACCTCGTTGTAACGAGCACGTGCCACATTTGAATAATAACTTAGTGAAGCCGATACCACTCAATAAACTAACAAGTTAATTCTTTGGCAATCAGTCCAGTCCTAACTAAAAGTGGTTGGGCCGATAATTGCTTAGTTTACTGATTAAACGATATATTTGCATGCGTATAAATGGCAGTCGGTTCCATCCTTAATCGTTCAACCAAGTATATATTCAGGCACCAATATTTTGAATGAAACTCGCTTGTTATCTGCTAACCCCAACCACCCAGCTAATTGTGAAAATAGTTACATTCTTGTCCTTACTGAGAAAAATACAAAAAAGGGCCCTAGAGAATCTAGCTTAACAGTAAAGATTAAAATGACTAACGTCATAACTCCTCTAAGTACTGGCATATAATCGTGCTATCGTGTTACACATCCATCTTAGTTGCCTATCTCAACAATCGAATGCATCCATATTAATCGCGACTCCATGTTCTCACCTACGACAACGAATCAATCAAATAAACCCTAACCCCAATCATAGATTCAAAGCCTTTCTCCTTAGTTGCATATCGTATCCCATGCATGCATTCATATTCGAGGTTCATCCATTGTTAAAGTTATACCGCAACTAAAACCCAACCAACATATGGAACGAACACTAACCGCTTACGCAATTGTATACTTCATTTTAATCCACCGTAGTTTGCATCCATGTCAATTGCATCCGTGCATGTTCGTCATTTTCAAATTAGCTTTTTAGAGGTCGCTTGCTTCTTACCGATGTTTCGAGTATTCTGGAGTTCTCCCGCATGCTCCCCAGTACTTCCCCGGCTCCCAGGCAAGCTCCATTGCCTGTTGATTAATCATTACATTGTGTGTTAATCTTGTTTGGCATACTTAATTGGATTGACTTGGTACTTGCGTGAATCCTTACTTAATCTGTGCTTGATGTCACACTAGTATGTGTGTAAGTCCAGTGTCATGCAGCAACTATGGCTGAGAATAAAATTGGTTGTCCTAATCAACTTGAACTTGTTAAGGTGAGATGTGAGAGCCGAAGGAAAAGTGTCCGATGGATAAAGTTGGTATCATTGGACCCAGATTGTTGCGACCGGAGGAAGAAGTTGTCGCGATACCAACCCTGACGTACTCCATCATGATAACTCCCCTTGTCACACGTGGACATTAGCGGCATCGAGGCTGGGGTGTAGTTGAGGTAAGACTGAGACCCTTGGAGCCTTGCAACCTCCAAGGTGTTAAGGCACTCTTTGCACTCAGAGTGATTGGTGCCGGTAATGGTCCGAGAGATAAAATGAATGTGTGGTCGTGATGGTTCATTGTTAATTTGAGATATGTTCTGCCCCAGTAGTTGGGAGATGGATGGCAAGTGAGAGCCACCGTAATTATATTTTGAGTTACACATGTGATTAGTGAGTACCATCACGTGCCTCCATTAAGTTGTATGGGATCTAGTTTGGTAGTGGTCTGTTTTGAGGTATTGTTCTCCTGACAGTGAATTGTTGGTATGATTATGTCTTGCTAACTAGAATTGCACCATGTTTTAATTAATTGATGAGCAATGTCTTGTGAGTACGGTGGTTGTACTCACCTAGGTTTATCCTAGGCAGGTTTGTGGAGCATCCCTGGAGTTGACATTTTGCTGCTCCGGTTTACCTCTTTCGGCTTCGACCTCCTTGGGAATCTTGTGGGCTGTTTGAGATGGGTCCCTCACCATCTCGGGTGTTTTTAGTTTATGTTTCCGCTGCTGCCCTTGTGGCTATTTGATGTTCATTAACCTTCAGGTCATGTGGTAAGATTAATACTGCCCTGTGTATGGGACGTGATTATATCTATATAACTCTGCTCTGTGGAGTTTTGTTGTGATACCTAGTTGTTCAATGTGGCTACCCATACACCATGCGTGTATGAATTGAAGTGTATGGGTTAGTCGTGAAGAGTTATGGTCAATCTTCTATTCACAAGTGTGACAAGTTATGGTTGAGTGACCCGCTGACTGAGATGCAGTGCTGGTCAGGCAGGGTGTGGGTGATGGTATCGGGCCTTCGGGTGACCCACTGATCTACGGGTCAGGTTAGGGTGAGGGTATCATCGCCGGGCTCATCCTACTTTGTCGTGTTTAGTGGATTTGAGAGTGACTTTAATTCTTCACAGGACTTCGTGAATTATATGTGGCTTTCGGAAGTTTGATCGCTTCTGGCCGGCTTGACCAACGGTGAAGGCATACGGCTCTGGTGATCATATGGTGCATTGGTCAGGTGTCGGATCACGCCATTTCAGTGCACGGCGCAGGTACCGTATCACTGAATGGGTGATTGCTCGGTCTTTGGCGATAATCCGTTCCTTTAGCCATATGCAATTCTGGGGCCCTGACAGGTATCATGGCACTGAAGAAAGAAGAGTTCCGTGATCTCCGCCAAGGCAAGAAGTCAGTCTTGGAGTTCCTTCACGAGTTCAACCACTTGGCGCGGTATGCACCTCGTGAAGTTCCTCCGACGAAGATAAGATGGAGAAGTTTATGGGCAATTGAATGAAGAGATGCAAGAGAAGCTTGCTACTGTTGACGTGTGCAACTTCCAGCATCTTGTGGACACGGCCATCAAGGTGGAGGCAAATGAGTTAGCCCTCGACAAGTCTCGCAAGCGCGAGAGGAGAGGTGCTGAAATCTGCTGGGAGTATCTCGCAGAAACCGCGGGTGGTGGCAGCCAATACCACCCCGTCCTGCAGGGACCATCCCTTCAGAGGCCACAAGGTTTCATTCCACATCCTCAGCAACAAGGTTTTCAGCCTCGTCCCCATGGTGGACAGCCGCAGTCCTTCCCGACTTGAGCAAGGTTAAGTGCTATAACTGTGGCAATATGGGGCACTATGCTAGTCGTTGTCTCCTTCCGCGCTCGGGACTCTCTTTTGCCCCCAAGTGCAGCAGGGGACAACCAAGTGAAGTTCCTCAAGTTAGGGGGCCAGCCCCCAACAAGCCTCAAGCCGCTGGCCGTGGCAGGTGTGAATCATGTCACTGCCGAAGAGGCGCAGGATGCACCGGAGGTGGTGTTGGGTACGCTTTCCGTTAACTCAACTCCCTGCCACTGTTCTTTTTGATTCCGGGGCATCCCACTCCTTTATCTCTAGCAAGTTTGCACATGATAATCATGTTCCCTCATCAGCATTGCATCATCCCCTTATTATTGCAACTCCTGGCTCAGAATTGAGAACCGAACTCGTTTGTGAGGATGTTAAGATAGAGATTGGTGGGGAATTGTTTTTAGCCAAGGTTGTGATACTGGGATCAGGGGATTTAGATGTCATCTTGGGCATGGATTGGTTGACCAAACACAAGGCAAAAATAGATTGCGCTGGAAGGTCAGTTTCCCTTACTGCCGATTCCGGCAAGGAAGTGAAATTCGTGTCGCTACCTTCGTTAGGGCATCTTTTTGCCATGAGCGGCACCCAAGGCCAGGGAATTAGGCTCATCCCCGTGGTATGTGAGTATCCAGATGTTTCCCCGAGGAATTGCCAGGTATGTCTCCTGACCGTGGGGTGGAGTTCGTCATCGACCTTCCACCTGGAACCGCTCCTGTGTCGAAACGACCATACCGGATACCCCCGAATGAATTGGTAGAGATGAAGAAGCAACTCAAGGAGCTTGAGGATAAGGGTTTCATTAGGCCTAGCTCTTCTCCATGGGGTTGCCCTACAATGTTTGTGAAGAAAGAAGGATTCGAGCTTGTTGATGGTAGTTGACTATCTCCCGTTAAACGAGCTTACGGTGTAGAATAAGTATCCTCTTCCCCGGATTGATGATCTATTTGACCAATTAGCTGGAGCATGTGTCTTCTCCAAGATTGATCTCAGGTTGGGCTACCACCAAATAAAAATCAGATCCGAAGACATTCCAAAAACAGCTTTTACCACTCGCTATGGGTCATACGAATACACCGTCATGTCATTCGGTTCGACCAATGCCCCTTCTACCTTCATGCAACTCATGAACTCAGTATTCATGGAGTATCTTGATCGGTTTGTGGTCATCTTTATTGATGATATCCTCATCTACTCCAAATCTGAACCGGAGCATGAAAACCACTTGAGAATGGTGCTTGACAAGCTCCGTGAGCATCGCCTTTATGCAAAATCCTCGAAATGCGAATTTTGGAAGCACCAAGTGGAGTTCTTGGGTCATGTGCTTTCAGCTGAAGGTGTTGCTATAGACCCGAGCAAAGTGCAAGCCATCCAAGAATGGAAGCAACCCTAAGTCAGTTACCCAAATCCGCAGTTTCCTAGGATTGGCGGGTTATTACCATCGGTTCATCGAAGGTTTCTCTTCCATAGCGAAGCCAATGACGGAGTTGTTAAAGAAGGATAATAAGTTTGTGTGGTCTGACAAGTGTGAAGAGAGTTTCCAAGAACTCAAAAAGAAGTTAACCTCAGCCCCAATGCTTATTCTCCCTGGATATCCACAAAAGCTTCGAAGTCTATTGTGATGCTTCTCGGAATGGGTTGGGTTGTGTTTTCATGCAAGAGGGTCGCGTGGTAGCTTATGCTTCATGTCAATTGTGTCCCCATGAGGCAAATTATCCCACTCATGACTTGGAACTAGCAGCCGTGGTACACGCTTTCAAGATTTGGCAACATTACCTTATCGGTACCCGTTGCGAAATCTTTTCAGATCATAAGCGTTTGAAGTATTTATTTACCCAACCAGATCTGAACCTTCGACAATGGAGATGGCTTGAGCTCATCAAAGATTATGATTTGAGCCTAAATTACACCCCTGGCAAGGCCAACGTCGTCGCCGACACACTTAGCCGAAAAGCCTATTGCAATAATGCCGCCATTCTTGAGCAACAACCACCGCTCCATTTGGAATTTCAGTGGCTTAATTCTGAGGTGGTTGAGCAGGGTTCCCTCACTTTTTGGAGGTGAAACCATCATTGGAAGATCAAATCAAGGCCGCACAAGCACAAAATGTGGGTATGCAAAAGATAAGGGAGAAGGTGAGAAACGGTACCACTACTTGCTTCACCGAAGATGAGAACGGAGTTCTTTAGTTCGGGAAGTGACTCGTGGTGCCCAAGGATTAGCAAATAAAGGATTTGATCCTTCATGAAGCTCATAACTCCCTGTTATCCATCCATCCTGGTAGCACGAAGATGTACCAAGATATTCGCCGTCGATTTTGGTGGACCCGAATGAAGCGAGAAATTGCCCGTTTTGTTGCCGAATGTGACGTATGTCGTCGCGTGAAGGCTGAGCATCAGAGACCAGCGGGCATGCTTCAACCACTTCCTATCCCTGAGTGGAAATGGGAAGAGATTGGTATGGATTTCGTGGTAGGTTTACCGAAATCTCCGAAAGGCAATGATGCAATATGGGTGATTGTGGACCGCCTCTCTAATGTAGCTCACTTTATCCCCATGAGGACCACACATAAGGTGAGTCAATTAGCAGAGTTGTATATTGCCCGAATCGTTTGCTTCCATGGTGTTCCCGCAAGGATTGTTTCGGATCGGGGCACCCAATTTACCAATCGGTTTCTGGAAATGCTTGCATGAGGCTATGGGAACTTCGCTATCCTTTAGCACAGCTTTCCGTCCTCAAACCGGAGGTCAAGTTGAGAGGACAAATCAAATTCTAGAGGGCATGTTGAGGTCTTGTGCTCTCACTTTCGGTTCCAATTGGGAGAAGTGTTTGCCGTATGCGGAGTTTGCCTATAATAATAGTTACCAAGCTAGCCTTGGTATGGCACCGTTCGAAGTGCTCTATGGGAGAAGATGTAGGGACTCCTCTAAACTGGTCCGAGACCGGCGAGAGACAATTCTTTGGACCGGATGCAATTAAAGAAGCCGAAGCTGAAGTTCATCTTATACGGGAACGTCTTCGAGAAGCTCAGTCTAGGCAAAAGAGTTATGCCGACCCTCACCGTCGAGAAGTTACCTTTCAGATTGGAGACAGTGTGTATCTCAAGGTCACTCCATTCAAAGGTGTTCATCGTTTTGGAGTAAAAGGAAAACTAGCCCCTCGCTATATCGGTCCATACCGAATCCTAGCCAAGCGAGGGAATGGTGGCATACCAATTGGAGTTGCCCTCCTTGCTGTCCAAGTTGCACGATGTCTTCCATGTATCCCAGCTGAAAGCTTGTCATCGTGTCCCCGAAGCGAAGGTCAACCCCGAGATGGAAGAACTACATGAAGACCTCACCTATCGGGAAACATCCGGTGTGCATCCTTGATGAAACTGAGCACAAACACAGAATCGTGTCGTCAAGTTTCTTTCAAGTACAGTGGAGCAACCATACTGAAGATGAGGCTACTTGGGAACGCGAAGATTGGCTCAAGACCGAGTTTCCATCCTTGTTTGCTGACCTTTAGAGATCTCGGGTCGAGATCTTTTTAAGGGGGGTAGGTCTTGTAATACCCATTTCCCTACGATTAGGTTTTTGCATTTCATTCCGCATTCATGTCATCATCCCTGCATCCACCCTTGTTTAAACTCAAGTTAGATAAAATTATATTTTATAGAATACGTGCAAACACCAATCAACTTATTTGGTTTATCAAACATCAACATTAGTAATAGTGGGTGGAGGAGATCAGTGACCCCCTTTAATGGATCACCATGCAATTTCCCTTTCCCAAAACTTCATCCAAGAATAGTATGTCTTGCTAACTCAATTGAAGAATTAGAAGTCAAATCGCAAAAGGGCTGAATTGTAATTCAATGATTACGCAATGTTCCTGTGGATGAAAAGTCACAAAAATTTATAAAACAGCTATGAATCTGAGAACCCTAGCCACATATAAATTTGTGAAAATTTTGGAAAATTCTAGAACCTAGCTACAATTCAAACCCATCTTTGGGCAGATTTGAATTTTAAATTCAAAATCTGGTCAAACTAACTCCAAATGGTCTCAAACTTCTATGGTAGGTTCTATACTTAATTATCTACATCGTGTAAAATTTCAAATCTTTCTGAGCTCGTTTGGGTGCTCATTTGAAAATGACAAGGGCTCTGTTTGGATTTAAAAGAAAAAGAGAAACAAAAATAAAAGGAATTCGGGCCGAGGCTTTTTGGGCCATCTCCGGCCGGCCCGCCAACCCCGCCAGCGCCGAACCCTCCTCTCTCTCCCCTCTCTCCCCGCTGCATGGGGCCCGCCTGTCGGGACCCCGCCTCCACGTCGCCGCCGTCAAGAGGCCGAGCTGGGCGGCAGAGCCACCGGTGTCCCGACCACGCCGCCCTATTTAAGCGCCGCCCCCGACCGCCCCTTTCCCTTTTTTCTCTCGTCCGAACCCTAGTGCCCCTTCCCTTTCTTCTCCCGTCGCCGAAGCTCCCCGCCGCCACGTTCTTCTCCATCTCCGGCCGCTGCTCCGACGAGCTCCAGCGACCGCCTCGGTCCTCCACTGGCCCTATCTTCTAGCCCCGAGCTCCCTCTCCTCATCCCTAACCTCCTCCACCCTATCCCTTTGCAGATCCATGCCCGGAGCTCCCTCACCGACGACGCCCGAGGTTTCTCTCCTCCGCCGGCCGCCGCTAGCCTCGACCCAGCCTCCTCCGCTCCCCTGCGCTCGCGAATCGACCTCGGGGTGAGCCTCCGGTCCTTGCGCCGCTTTCCCGGATCCCGCCGTGCCCTAGCCGCCGTCTGGAGCTTCTCCAGCGAAGCTCCGGTGAGAGCTTTGCCACCCAAGCTCCCCCTTCGGCTGAGCCAGTGAGAGAGAGACGACACCTAGTTGCGTGGTTTCTTTGGTCGGTGTTTGACTCGTGGTTTCTTTTGGTTTTTGGACAGCGGTTGATGCGCCGCTGTGGGATGTGTTTAACTTTATGCACTATTGCAAGTTTATTTCAGATTTGACTACACTTCCAGTTATTACCGAATGATGTAAACTTTATAGTTCACAATGTGGACAGCTAGTTGTATTATCGTGTCGTAGTGGTTCGTGTGATGATATGCTTGCTGTCCAACATATGCCCCCACCTCCAGTCTGTCATGCGTGTATGTTGAAATGGGGAGTGTGGTTGGCTGCATATGGAGGTACTTGATGTTTTATTCCGATTCAAGTGAAGTGCAAAGTGAATGTACGGTCCATTGCCAAAGTGAGTCATATGCGTGTGGCGTATGTTTTTGGAATCGTGATCCCTCAATCAGGCCGTGGTGAGACATACGCTTGTGCCGTATGCATGTCGCACGGGGCGGGGGTGGGCCATAGTCCATTGCAGGTAGCGGCTATGGTCACCGCCTTCAATTGTTGTGAATTCCTTGAATCGATTTAAAATACCGGGTCCCTCACACACCTAATCTATTCAGTACTGAATTATAGACATGTAAAGGCTTTTGTCCGCATGCATGGCCTTCACCATCGAGCCTACCCGTGTGGCGCAAAACAGGAACATTGATAGACTTTTGATTAGCCAAGTAATCCATGCAGAACTCGACACACTCTTCGGCAACATAGCCTTGGATGATGCTACCTTCCCGTTGTGACCTGTTACGAACGTAGTGCTTCAAGGGGTACATGTTGTGTAGGAACATGGGATCTAAGTCCAGTATCTCCGGGACAATATGGATCATGAGATGTACCATGATATCGAAGAATGCTGGAGGGAAGTACATCTCAAGTTTGCACAGTATGACAATGATCTCCTCCTGCAGTTTATGGCAACACGTAACCGAGATCGACTTCTGAGATATCGTGTTGAAAAAGTTACAAAGATTCAAGATTGTCTTGTGGACCTTTGGCTCCATGAGACCTCTAATTGCAACAGGAAGTATCTGCGTGATCATCACATGACAATCATGAGACTTCATACCAATTACTCGATGAGTCTTCATGTCAACTATTCTCCCAATGTTTGCCGAGTAACTAGAAGAAACTTTGACACCTTGGAGGCACTCCAAAAAGCTAACGATCTCTTTTTTGCTCAGTGTAACAAGCAGCGGGATAGTCCGTCTTGATTTTGACTGCACCCATGCCCAACTTGGTCGTTTGCTTGGTTGCCCACAGCTTCTTTCTTATACCCAAGAATTCCATGTCAGCTCGCACCTTCGCTCCATCTTTTGTCTTGTCTAACATGTTGAGCAGGATACCAAGCAAGCTGTCGCACACATTTTTTCAACATGCATGACATCTATGCTGTGACGTGTGCTTAGGAATCTCCAGTAAGGCAAATCCCAAATACGGATTTCCTTTTCCAGATGCCGTCCTGCATGGGAACAGGCGGTTGTGTCTTACCCAGCGTAACAGGGGGCATTGTGTTCACGATGTCATAGATTTCTACCCCGGTCTTCTCCCGAGGCACTGAACGGACCTCAACTGTATTGTCAAACAATTCCTTCTCTTGCCTCCATGGGTCATTCTGTTTCAGCCAACTTCGGTGGCCCATGAACATGATTTTTTTAGAGCCTTTTAAGTGTAAACTTGTTGTAGACTCCAAACACTTAACACATCCTTTGTATCCATGAACACACTAGCATGATTGATATCCGTACGCGAGATAGTCTTGGACAGTCGTGAACAACAGTGCTTTTAGATTGAAATATTCCTCCTGGTAAGCGTTCCAGACCTGTGCCCTTGGTTCCCATAGTGTAGCTAGTTCTTCGAACAACAATTGTTGATACATGTTCAGATCGTTCCCAGGTTGCTTCGGCCCTTGAATGAGAATAGAGAGGTGTATATACTTTCGCTTCATGCACAACCATGGAGGAAGGTTGTACATCCATAGAACCATGGGCCAAGTGCTATGTCTGCTGCTCATGTTGCCGAACAGATTTATTCCGTCCATACTCATACCGAACCTGATATTCCTCGGATCTTTTCCGAAATCATCGTATTGGGCATCGATTGCCCACCACTGCGAAGCATCGGCAGGGTGTCTCATCACACCATCATCAGTTTTTCACCCTCAGCATGCCAACGTATCAGCTTTGCCTCCTTCTTGTTAGCGAATAAATGCTTCAAACGGGGAAGGACTGGAAGATACCATACAACCCTTGCCGAAGCGCCACTCGTCATTGGGTCCTCATCATTGGCTTGGTTTCTACCCTGCTTGAATCTGGATGTGTTGCACGTAGGACACTTGTACAGCTTCTCGTGGTCCTTGCTATAAATAAAGCAGTCATTCGGACATGCATGGAACCTTTGCACGTCCAATCCAAGAGGGCAGACAACCTTCTTGGCTTTATTGGTGCTCGTAGGCAACAAGTTATTTTTCAGAAAAACTTTTGCAAGATAAGCCAATGTCTCATCGAAGCCTTCGTCCGGACAATTATGGGCTGCCTTGATCCTTAGAAGTTCCAACGTGACCGACAGACGCGTGTGCTTAGCAGCCTCGTGAGTTTCGTTTTCATTGAACTAATTAGTTTCGTGTCGTAGGGATCGATCGATGGATCGCAGTTGGATGTATGACAATCGGGCGACAGAGAGTTGGGCTATGGCTTTGAATGAGTTTCTTGATATCGCCGAGCGAGATATGAGGAGAAAAGGTGGCACAAAGATTTGTTGCCCGTGCCGTGATTGCAAAAATTTGGTAATGTTCGATACGAGAGGGAGGGTGACGGTACACCTTGTGTTTAAGGGTTTCATGCCCGGTTATACACGTTGGATATGTCACGGTGAGGAGCAGGAAGATCAAGTGTTACAGCAAGATGCCGCATACGGAGAGGACGAAGAAGATGAGGGGAGTTTCGAACCTGACGCCGAAGAAGAAACGGGGAACAATTTGGCCGATATGGTGCAGGACGTTCATATGGTGGAGCAGGTGGTGATAGATCCTGAGGATGAAAGAGAGGCTGCTAAGTTCACGAGACTAGTTGAAGACTCGCAAACCCCATTGTATACCGGTGCCGATCCAGAGCACACGCGTCTGTCAGTCACGCTGGAACTTCTAAGGATCAAGGCAGCCCATAATTCACTAGTGCAGAAACCATTATAGGGGAATATTACTAGTGGCGCCCCCCAAAATAACCACGCCACTGGTATCCGTATAATTTATCAGTGGCGTGCCAATCTCAAACGACGCCACTAATAAAACTCTACTAGTGGCGTGCCCATCTAAAGCCACGCCACTAATAAGAGGGACCACCGAGGCAGATACGACATACGATACTAGTGGCGTGGGCTGTCTGAGCACGCCACTAGTATATTGGCTACTAGTGGCGTGCTGTTAGGAGTGGCGCGCCACTAGTAAGGCCCCTGTTACTAGTGGCGTGGCTCTTAGTCCACACGCCACTAGTATATTGGCTACTAGTGGCGTGCTATTAGGGGTGGCGCGCCACTAGTAAGGCCCCTGTTACTAGTGGCGTGGCTCTTAGTCCACACGCCACTCGTAAGTCCTTTACTAGTGGCGTTTGTGTTAGTGGAGCACGCCACTAGTAACCTCTGTGTATTAATGGCGTTCGATTTCGTCGTGCACGCCACAGTAATATGTATTATTAGTGGCGTGTTTTTTACGTAGCACGCCACTAATTGCTAGGTCCAATAATTGAGCGCCCAGCAGTGTGCATATATGAGACATTCATCTCCTTCTTCTTCCTCCTCTCATTCACTTCTTCCTCCTCTCCCCTTATATTTTCTCCAACTTCCACATACCCCACTACACTAATTAAGCCCTATATATAGCTAGATCTACTCTCTCTCTCTCTCCTCCACCTCCTCACATGCATTGAATTCCTCTCTCTCTCCTCCATTACCACCAAATCTCTTTCCTCCAAATCATCTCTCTCCCTCTCATCACCACCATCACCACCACCTATAGCCGGCCTCACTCGCTCTCGATCAATCGACGTCTCGGTCCTCTTCGTCCCTAGCTAGGTAGGTGAGAATTAAGTTCGAGGGCATGCATCGTCGTCTATTTAATTGAATGAAATGAAATATACATTGTTGTGGATCGATATGCGCATATGTGAGATGATGGTAATTTGTATATCGAACCATATATATCGTTATGTCGATGATCGCCTTTGTTATTGCTTGTGATACCGGTCATCGAGCCGAGGCAACAACTCATTGTAGTTGCTCCATGTGTTTTTTTCAAGGAATATATATGAGTTGCCAATGTTTTGACAAAATATTGATTCGTCAATGTTTTGTCAAATTTCTGGCACACTCGATTTGTGTCATTTTTAGCAAAGGTCATGCCAAAATTTTCTATGACCTTCTTGGTTTTAATCCTTTTTCTTAAATCTTATAGGGATCGATCGAACGATATCATGGATCGAAGTATGAATGGGTTCTTAAAGTTTGCCGTGGAAGATATGGAGCGAAGGGGTGGCAAGGAGATATGTTGTCCGTGTCGTGATTGCAAAAACATGCATATGTTCACGCCCCGTTCTGGCTCTGTGAAGGCGCACTTGCTCCGACGGGGTTTCATGGATGGTTATACACGGTGGACAAGTCACGGTGAGGAGGATGAGGATGTTGCCGACGTCGAAGGGGCGACAGATGAAGAAGCGGGAAATGAATACCCGAAAGATGAAGGGATGGAGCACCAAGAGGCGCCCGGACATGATGAAGAGGCCGGACATGACGACGATGTCGGACACGATGAAGATGCCGAAGCGGTGGACACCCAGGACACGCTGGCCGCAATGGTGCAGGACCCTCATGTTCAAGAGTTGATTGTGAAAAAGACGACTAACGAAAGAGCTGCTCTTAGAGAGGCTGCCAAGTTTGCGAAACTGGAGAAAGACTCAAAAACTCCATTGTATGATGGTTGCGATCCCCAGCACACCCGCCTCAACGTCACGCTCAAAATTTTAGACATCAAGGCAAAATACAAGAGCACGGACGCAAGTCTCGATGCGACATTAGAGTTTCTACATAAAGTTTTTCCCGAGGGGAACGTGTTGCCTAGTAGTATCGATGAGGCCAAGAAGGTCGTGTGCCCTCTTGATGTGCCGCACATGAGATACCACGCGTGTGTCAATGACTGCATCGTTTATCGGAACGAGCAGGAGGACCTAACAGAGTGTCCAGAGTGCGAGGAACCCCGAGAGAAAACTCCTCAGAAGGTTGTATGGTACTTTCCGCTCATTCCCCGTTTGCAGC
This sequence comes from Stipa capillata, assembly GCA_019208055.1. Taxonomy (NCBI): domain Eukaryota; kingdom Viridiplantae; phylum Streptophyta; class Magnoliopsida; order Poales; family Poaceae; genus Stipa; species Stipa capillata. Next base: position 84,465 of record JAGXJF010001892.1, read on the forward strand.
GTCTATACGCAAACAAGAAGGAAGCAAAGCTCATGCGTTGGCACAAAGATAGGAAGATGGCGGGTAAAGACGATGGCGTGCTGAGGCACCCTGCAGATGGTTGCCAGTGGAAAGCACTCGACTGTGAATACCCCGAATTCGGAGGAGAAGCAAGGAATATCAGGTTGGGTTAATGAGACGCCGCCAGCCGACACAGAGGAGCAACTACCCAAAAAACCGAAGCTGACTCCGAACACAGTCTTTAAGGCAACTAAAGACGCGATGGGTGGTCCCCCGGCCCCAGAAACCAAAAAGAGGAGAAAGCGGCTTGCTAAGAAAGATTACAAGGACGCTGCCAGCCAGCCTGTTCAGAAGATCTCGGTCCAGGCTAATAAATCCTCGGGATCTAGCCAAACAGAGGGTCGTCGTCCTCAATGGCGGGCGTTCCATATCCCTGGCGAACCCATCGTACCGACGGATATGTACGACACCCTCCCGTTCGAAATGAGGATTCTGCATGACGACATTCTCGCTAGGGAGAGGCAGGCTCGTTCGCTTCGAGATCAAGATCTGCCAGTTTTCACGGTGCAGGTGCCACCGGGTTTCGACTTCGTCGAAGATTTCCCGGCTGACAAGTTCTATCTGCATTTCAAGGAGATCTTCAACATGTTCAACCTCCTCCGCCTCGACCCATCCTTACTCCGCCTATGGGCGCTTCATGAAGGCAGATTGGCCAGATTCAAGAAGGAGCAGGATGTCGCGGTAGCGCACCCTTACCACATGCACGAGAAAAACCTTCGCAACCCTCAGGGGTTTGAAATTGCGAAGAGGTACATTTCAGACTTCATGGTTGCGAATAAGGAGAAAGACTGCCTTCTCGTGCCCTACCTTCCCCTGTAAGTCATTCGCTAGCCCCAATATGCCTTCGTAGATTTCCATTATGCTTGCACGTACCAAGGTTTGACGATATTGGTCTGTTCAACTGTTTGCGCAGGAACCACTGCATCCTCATCATTGTATCCCCGAAGTATTCCCATACTTATTTCTTGGATTCGATGAGAAGCGAGAAGAAAGACTACACCTCCGTGAAGCAGCTTCTAGATGAAGCTCTATTCGAGTATAATTACAGGGGAGGACACACCATCGAGAAATACAGAAAGAAGAATAAACTTGGCCTGCCACGCTTCGGCCACAACACCAACTTCTGTTGCATGCAGCAGCCAAAAAACAGCGTGACGTGCGGCTACTACGTCATCCACCACATGGAGCGGTACGTACGTGCACGAAAAACCTTCACAGACCACGCTGACATCACCAAGTGGGGGAAAAGCCTGCAGCAACTCTCAGGAGATTGCAAAGACGAGTTTCGACACATCCAGGAGAAGTTTGCGAGCATCATCAACCAGGATGTCGTCGACGCCACCGGGATCTTCAACAGCGGCGCATCAACTCCGGAGGAGCGAGAGGCTCGCTTAAAGGGACAGGCTAACGACATACCGCACTTGTACAAGTCGGTAGCAGACGCTCGCCGCGCTAGTTCCGAATACAACCGAAGCGAGCGCTAGCTAGGTTAAACGAGAGTGACGATGATGGGCTTGTTGTGTATATGCACATTGTCGTTGTGTTAACGTTTTACCAAACTCGACTATTTTCTTTTTTAGATGCATAGTTTGTATATTGAGAGTTTATTTTCCTTAGATTTATTTTCCTTTCTTCTCCTTAATTTCTAATATTTTTTTTTAATCCAACTTTAAGCATGAAAAAGAGGCCTGACCTGAGAACTAGATAGGTTTAGCACCGTCGCCCTGCCGAACTGCTGCCACGGCAGCAGAAACGGCGGTTTCCGCTGCCGCGGCACCAACTACACACTGTTGTCCTGTCGCACTGCTGCCGTGGCAGCAGAAACGGCGGTTTTTGCTGCTGCGGCAGCCTCTGCACCACCGTCGCCCTGCCGCACTTCTGCCGTGGCAGCTGAAACGGCTGTTTTTGCTGCCGCGGCAGCCTCTGAACGACTGTCGCCATGCTGCACTGCTGCCATGGCAGCAGAAACCACCATTCTGCTGCCGCGGCAGCCTCTGCACCACCGTCGCCCTGCCGCACTGCTGCCGCGGCAGCTGAAACGGCGGTTTTTGCTGCCGCGGCAGCCTCTGCACCACCGTCGCCATGCCGCACTGCTGCCGCGGCAGAAACGGCTTCGCACCTTCGCCCTGCCGCACTGCTGCCGCGGCAGCAGCAGAAACGGTGGTTTTTGCTGCCGCGGCAGCCCCTGCACCACCGTCGCCATGCTGCACTGCTGCCGCGGCAGCAATGGCTGCCGCGGAAAATTGCTATTAGTGGCGTGTTGGCAAGTAGGGGCGCCACTAGTATAAATATTACTAGTGGCGTGTGAACCAGGGAGCACGCCACTAGTAAGTAGAAGGAATTTTTTTTTAAACTCGGATAATTGCTATTAGTGGCGTGTTGGGAAGAATGGGCTCCACTAGTATGAATATTACTAGTGGCGTGTGAACCAGGGAGCACGCCACTAGTAAGTAGATGGAATATTTTTTTTAAACTTGGATAATTGCTATTAGTGGCATGGCGGGCAAGAGGGGCGCCACCAATGAGTTTTATTACTAGTGGCGTGGGCTAGAAGGGGCACGCCACTAGTATATTGGTTACTAGTGGCGTGTGGGTGGGAGCACGCCACTAGTGTGTGTGTTACTAGTGGCGTGTGGACAGCACACCACTAGTAACCAATTACCAACGGCGTGATACTAGTGGCGTGCCGCCCACACGCCACTAATAGCAAAAATGGCACGCCACTAGTAGGCTTTCTTGTATTAGTGATTGTCCGGACGAAGGCTTCGACGAGACATTGGCTTATCTTGCAAAATTTTTTTTCAAAAATAACTTGTTGCCTACGAGCACCAATGAAGCCAAGAAGGTTGTCTGCCCTCTTGGATTGCACGTGCAGAGGTTCCATGCATGTCCGAATGACTGCTTTATTTATCGCACGGAGCACGAGAAGCTGTACAAGTGTCCTACGTGCAACACATCCAGATTCAAGCGGGGTAGAAACCAAGCTGATGATGAGGACCCAGTGACGCGTGGCGCTCCGGCAAAGGTTGTATGGTATCTTCCAGTCCTTCCCCGTTTGAAGCGTTTATTCGCTAACAAGAAGGAGGCAAAGCTGATACGTTGGCATGCCGAGGGGCGAAAAACTGATGATGGCGTGATGAGACACCCTGCCGATGCTTCGCAGTGGCGGGCAATCGATGCCCAATACGATGACTTCAGAAAAGATCCGAGGAATATCAGATTCGGTATGAGTACGGACGGAATCAATCTGTTCGACAACATGAGCAGCAGACATAGCACTTGGCCCGTGGTTCTATGGATGTACAACCTTCCTCCATGGCTGTGCATGAAGCAAAAGTATATACACCTCTCTATTCTTATTCAAGGGCCAAAGCAACCTGGGAACGATCTGAATGTGTATCAACATTTGTTGTTCGAAGAACTAGCTACACTATGGGAACCAGGGGTCTAGGTCTGGGACGATTACCAAGAAGAATATTTCAATCTGAAAGCGCTTCTATTCACGACGGTCCAAGACTATCCCACATTCGGATATCAATCCTGCCAGTGTGTTCATGGATACAAAGGATGTGTTAAGTGTTTGGAGTTTACAACAAGTTTACACTTAAAGGGCTCTAAAAAAGTCGTCTTCATGGGCCACCGAAGGTGGCTCAAACAGAATGACACATGGAGGCAAGAGAAGGAATTGTTTGATAATACTGTTGAGATCCGTTCGGCTCCTCGGGAAAAGACCGGGGTAGAAATCTATGACATCGTGAACACAATGCCCCCTGTTACGCCGAGTAAGACACAACTGCCTGTTCCCATGCAGGACGGCGTCTAGAAAAGGAAATCCGTATTTTGGGATTTGCCTTACTGGAGATTCCTAAGCACACGTCACAGCATAGATGTCATGCATGTTGAAAAAAATGTGTGCGACAGCTTGCTTGGTATCCTGCTCAACATGTTAGACAAGACAAAAGATGGCCCGAAGGCACGAGCTAACATGGAATTCTTGGGTATAAGAAAGAAGCTATGGGCAACCAAGCAAATGACCAAGTTGGGCATGGGTGCAGTCAGGATCAAGACGAACTGTCCCGCTGCTTGTTACACCCTGAGCAAAAAAGAGATCGTTAGCTTTTTGGAGTGCCTCCAAGGTGTCAAAGTTTCCTCTGGTTACTCGGCAAACATCGGGAGAATAGTTGACATGAAGACTCGCCGAGTAATTGGTATGAAGTCTCATGACTGTCATGTGATGATCGCGCAGATACTTCCTGTTGCAATTAGAGGTCTCATGGAGCCAGAGGTCCGCAAGACAATCTTGAATCTCTGTAACTTTTTCAACACGATATCTCAGAAGTCGATCTCGGTTACGCGTTGCCATAAACTGCAGGAGGAGATCATTGTCATACTGTGCGAACTTGAGATGTACTTCCCGCCAGCATTCTTCGATATCATGGTACATCTCATGATCCATATCATCCCGGAGATACTGGACCTGGATACATATTAGCCCCCTATAACCCTCCGTAAGTCCTTAACTTAGCACCGTGTAAATTTCTTTGTTTTTTATGCACGTATCTCCTCCTGCTTACGTGCATTTGTTCACATGTACGCAGCGACCACTGGGTCCTAATTGTGATCGTTCCCAGCTGGGCCAAGGCTTTTTACTTTGACTCCTCATCGAAAAAGACAGCGGACTTTAGCAATATAACTAAGATTTTGGATGCATCTTTCTTCAGAGCCAAGTTCTCAGGGCATACTAAAGTTCCTGTAAAAGCGACAAAAATGGTACACCATTACAAGTTCCCTTGCAGTGTTCAGCCGGAAAATAGCGTTACATGTGGGTACTACACCTGCGCCCATATGGACTGCTTTGTCCGGTACAAGAACAAGCATTGGAAAGATATGAAAGAACTGAAGGCTTGGAGTGAGCTGGGAAGTCACTTGTATGACTGGCGTCAGGACTTTGCCCGCATCCAAAGAGTCTTCACTAAAGTCATCAATCTTGAAGTCATCAATCCAATGGGTGAATTCTACGCCAGCCCCCAATTTCCGAAGCCAAACTTAAGCGAGAATCGATAGATTAGTTGTTTTTAAAATTGAAGAATAGTTGCTACTATGTTCTTTGTACAATTAACAATTCTATTATGTCGCTCGTCAAACATAATGGTTATGTGATTAATGGTTATGTGAAGTGTTATGTAATTATGAATGTGTAATTTCAACTTTTATGTGATTACATACGTGATTATGAGCTTTGACTATGTGCTGAAAATATCTGTGAATATATTTGTGAATATATTGGTTAAATTTGTGAATATTTATGTGAAATTGGTGCTGATAAAAATTGGTGATATAAAATATCACTACTGACGGGCACTTATAAAATGCCCGTCAGTGTAGATTCCACATCACTGATGGTCACTTCACAGGCGCCCGTCAGTGGTGATGTCTCGCTGGCCACCCTGGATCGGCTTTCTGCTGACAGGCGGATTGGGCCCGTCAGTAGTGTTGTAAACAACACTACTGACGGTCCCTGCGCCCGTCAGTGGAGGGCACCCCTCCACTGACATTCCCAGGCTGACGGGCCCCGTGTCCGTCAGTGGAGGGGGTTAAAGGCCTGTCAGTACTGGCTCAGTCTGCAGTAGTGAGTTCGACGAAAAAAAACAAAACACCAGGCCTCGGCTCGATGACCGGAAATCACATCAAATACATATACAAAATGAAAAAACACTAGCGAGCATTATTACCGAGCGCTACCGATCTTTTCGGTGAGGAAAGAGAGATCTATGAAGAGAGTGAGAGGGGGAGGGAGAGATGAGAGATCTTGTTGGGTTGAAGAGAGAGAGAGAGAGAGCTACAAATGGGTGAACAAAGGGGAAGGTTTGGGAAGGAAAAGAGAAGATCTAGCTAGATCTAGATCTAGAGAGATCTTGAGCTTGGGGAGGAAGAAAAGAGGGATAGGAGGAGGGTTGGGGAGAGGGGAGGACTATTTGTGGGTGGGGGGCGGCGGCGGCGGTAGCATATGGGATGTCGGCAGCGCTCGCTGCTAGCCAGTGGGCGCGCAAGCACTGGCCAGCAGCGAGCACCGCCTTTGGTTTTATACAGTGACTCACCACTAACGGACGTTTAAAACGGGCCCGTCAGTGATTCTGCAGTCAGCCCTGGACCTATGGTCACTGACAGACGAGCACGGTGCCCGTCAGTGAAGACCACATCTCCACTGACAGGCACTTACCACAGACTGTCAGTGAAAAGGGACGTCATCTGTGGCATCCTACGTTCATATCCACTGACGGGCAAATGAGACGCCCTTCAGTGGAGATGTCCTCTCCACTGATGGGCTCTTAACGACCGCCCGTCAGTGGAAAGGACGCGTCATCTATGGCACCCTTGGTTCATCTCCACTGACGGGTGGTTATGCGTCCGTCAGCGGGGATTCCCTCCAACGACGGTCCTTTTTGTGCCCGTCAGTGGAGGGGGTTCAGCAGAGGATCAATTTGCAGTAGTGTCTGGAGCTGTACATTGCCAAGAACCTTCAACTCTCAGTGCAGGCTAGGCCAATCTCATTTGCTATCCCAGAGCCTACAGCTGCAGATAAAGTTCTCCTGAGTGAAATAGCAGATTTACACTTTCAAATGCAGGCAGCCACCTCAAAGTCTGCCAAAGATGATTTGAGACAGCAAATCCTTAAGAAGCAGACAATGTTCTCATCCAACTCTAAATCAGCTTCAACATCACAACCCCTTACAGTTCCATGTTCAGATGTCAGGGATCATGACCTTCTTCAACAGATTGCTGAGCTGTTCACTAGAATGAAGGATGCCCCTAAAGGAACTGCTAGGAAAGCTATGCTAGAGGAAATCAAACTCAAGCAAAAATTGCTGTCACCTGAGCTCAGAGAAGAAGCTGCAGCCATGCCTAAACCAAGTTACAAACGGAAGAGGTCTGAAACTATAGTAATTGAAGATGAGCCTCAAGCCAAAGCAGTCTGATGATGTCACTATCACATCTCTGAGACCTCACAAAGCTCCAAACATTTATTGAAAGGTCAGCTGGTTCAACAATAGGAGGCTCTGAAGGCCTTGAAGAAGGAGATGTCACCACCTGTGTCACAGGTGGCTGACCCAGCTCGAGCAAGTGTGCAAACATATCAGAGAAGGAGCAGAAGAACCTTATACTCTACTAGTGTAGATACTCTCTCCTCTCTGGATGTTCAGAAATCAATATCTCTTTCATAGTTTCTTGTGTCTGAGATAGAGGAATAGGCTGTAGAAGAGGCCCAAGTGCCCACATCATCACCTAAGGCTGGGACAGATAAGCCTTTAGGATCTGCTCAGATTGCAAGTCCACAGCTGTCTCAACCAGCTGTGTCACAGGTAGCAGATGCCCCAGTGCAAGCACCTTAGCTGCCCCTGTCACCAGTGTCACAGCCCGTTGACACAGAAGTCACTTCACCTGCTGCTCAATCTCCAAAGTCCCCTCTTGTGGCACAGGCAAGTGACCCAGCTGAAGAAGAAGAGAACTCAGAAAGCTCATCAGATGATGGTAGAGGTGTCTCAGTGACTCCTCCAAGAGCTAGGGAGCCTCAATAAGATTCTGACAAAGAGTATGTAGCTGAAGACATTTCTTCCAGCTCAGAATCAGAACAAGAGGCAGAAGAAGAGGTAGAACAAGAGGACAGTTCTCCAAGCAATTTTGATGATAAGGAGGATTTGGAATCGAAGTACAGCTATGTGTTCTCCTCTGCTCTCAAGACTGAACAAGGATAGATGGAGTTCCTATCCAAAGCTACCTTGAAGAAGCTACCAAAAAGTGATCCAAAGAAGTCCAAGAGCAAGATTGCATCTCTAAGCTCCAGTGCTTATATTAAGATGAGATCAACCTATCCATACTTTACAGTTGATGAGGAATACATTAAGCCAGTTTGCTCTGACCCCAGGTTTCACAGTAACAATCAGCAGGGGATCTATCATGAGATCTTATCAACTAAAGGGTTTGTAGATTGCAAGACTATTGATTGGGATGCTCTCACAGACACTAGGCTGCATGCTCTTCCATCCTTGATACAGTCAGCAGGCCTTGAGTTCATATGCAATCTTCAACAAGGCTATGATCTAGAAGTGATCAAGGAGTTCTATGCCACTGTTTGGGTAGAACAAGAAAATCAAGACATAATGATCTGGAAGACTCCAGGCCAGCTCCTATCCATCACAACTCCAGAATTCAACAGCTTGTTTGGAGCACTAGTGGAACCAAATATGCCCAATATTTTCAAGTTGGAGTCAGTTTCAAATGAGATTAGAAGAAAATTCTACCCAAGAAATTTCTCCTTCCCAGCTAATGCTCCAACTAATCATGTCTACTTCAAAGGCATCACAATCACTGCAAAGCATCTTGTAAAGATCCTCAATGTCACCATTCAGCCTTAGGGAGGAAACACAGATGCTGTATATTCACCTGTCTGGCAAGTACTGGTACATATTACAAAGAATCAACACTTTGACATTGCCAGATTTATCTTTCATGAGATTGATGTAGTGCAGAAAGATAAGAAAGCCAAGTTGAGGTATGGCTCATCTATCATGCATATGATTCTTCAGAGGATAGGTCTACCTGAGTCAGAGTTTGATATCTCTGTCAAGATATCCAAGACTTAGCTTAGACCTCAAGCTGATGATCATTCCAATGAAGTTGTTGTGCCTGCTCTTTTTGGAGATCTTTCAGACGCAGCTGTGCCAGTCCGTAGTGACACAACTCCTCCCACAGCAACTTAGGCACCACCTCTTCAAGACCCTAGCTCCCACCGCCAAGTGCCCACCGGTGTCACAGCTGGTGATACTGCAGCTGACCCAGCTGAGTTAGTGTCTGTGACACAGGTGCTTGATGATGGCACCCTCTCTTCCTCCTTGATGACTCAAGAAGCTGCCAGAGCCTATCAGAACAAAGTCATGCCTGTTTAGTTTGCTGCTCTGCACAGAGAAGTGAAAGGTCTATATTCCAAAGTAGACTCCTTGCAGCAGCAGCTCTCAGAAGTTCTTTAGCTCTTGAAGTCCAAGCCATCATGAAGTTTCTCCCTCCCTTACCCCTTTCTAGTGTTTTAGTGTCAAAGGGGGAGAACAGCTTAGATGTAAGGGGGAAAAAAGCTTAGCTGTAAGGGGAGTGAGTGGTTTTAGGGGGAGCAGATCAGCGTAGTGTTGTGTTTTGTGTCATGTGTCAAGACTTGTTTTTCTTGTTTCAATTTCTTATGTCTTGATCACATTAAATTTTTATGTATTGATGCAGTTTACTTTATGTTCTGAGCTATGTTATTCTGTCATGATCAGGTGTTGATATGTGTGATTGGTTTTTGCTCTGATCTAATTTATGCTCTGAACCTTCACACTTTTTATGCTTCATGTATAAATGTTTGCTCTGATCATAACTCATGTTAATGAATGCTCTAAACGTGCTTTATACATGAACATGCTCCGATCATGCTAATTGGGTAATGCTCTGATCATGCTAATTCTTCTTTGTGCTCTGAACATGCTTTAAAAGAAAATTTAAAAGTGCATCAGTATCAGCTCAGTTCAGTTTATTACTCATGATCCATTTAACTTTTTGAATGATGAAGTGCAAGTTGAGAGAAAATACTACTCATGTCTACAATTCAAATCTACGCATTCGTATTCCAAAAGCAAATCTTTTATGCACAGCTTCAGGGGGAGTATATTCTAACAACTTGCATGTATCCTACTCATTCATAACTTTAATTGATAATGTTGAATGGGTTACCACTAACTACCAAAAAGGGTGAGATTGAAAGAGCATCTAGGCCCCTAAATGGTTTTGATGGTTAATGGCAACTCAACTGGGATCTAACAGTTACCCTGAGTGCTAACAGAAAAGTTAGGTTCCAGGAAGAATGATTCATCCAGAAAGGATGACCACCAAAATGTACAAGGATGGTTACTCAGGTCAAGGAGATGGCTGTGCTAGGCAGCTGTGCCACAGCTGTGAAGAAGCCGGTACTGTGCTAGGAGTAGCAAGCAAGGTGATGGTTGCTTGATGCGTCAAGAGCCTTGACTACAGTTGGTGGAAGCTGAATCCTAGGTAGAAACAAAGCCTAAGAACAACTAGTTTCTTCGTACAAAAAGTGCATTTCTCAAGATAGCAAACAAGCGTTCATTCCTAAGCACTAGTAGAACTTACTTAATGTGGGCAACATGATCATGCAATGTCCTACTATATATGAGAATGTCATCGAAGTAGACTACCACAAATTTTCCAATGAATTGGCATAAGACATGATTCATTAGGCGCATGAAAGTACTAGGAGCATTGGATAAACCAAAAGGCATGACAAGCCATTCGTATAAGCCAAATTTGGTTTTAAAGGCAGTTTTCCATTCATCTCCTTCATTCATTCTTATTTGGTGATAGCCACTCTTTAAGTCAATTTTAGAGAAAATCGTAGCTCCACTAAGCTCATCAAGCATATCATCTAGTCTAGGAATAGGGTGACGATAACACACGGTGCTATTATTGATGGCTCGGCAATCAACATACATATGCCAAGATCCGTCCATTTTGGGAACAAGAATGACAGGAACGGCGCAAGGGCTTAAGTTTTCGCGGACATACCCCTTGTCAAGTAGCTTCTGTACTTGACGTTGAATTTCCTTAGTCTCCTCGGGGTTGGCGCGGTAAGGTGGCCGGTTGGGAAGAGGTGCTCCCGGAATGAGGTCGATGCGGTGCTCGATGCCTCGAATGGGTGGAAGCCCCTGTTCGCACGAAATTGGATCCGTGAAACACCTAGGTAAAGTGGAGTCGCCAACCGCACTTACATGTGCGATACACGGTTGTTTTTCAAGCAAAACAACAAAGGATAACTATCGTACTTACGCGTACGATGAGCGATTGCTTTCCGAGCAAAGCAACAAAGATCCTCTGGCTTACGTGCAGAAGAACCGATCGTTTTTCAGTGCAAAACGATAAAGATCTAAACTAGAACAGAAAAGTAAAGGTAAAAGTAATAGATTGGTTTGTGTCGATTGTTGTGTGTCTCTCAATCGGCCATCACCCCTCATATTTATAGGGCGGCTGGTCTTCCCGTAGGAGATCAAAACTCCTAATCCTAATTGATTACGGATATACAATCTTTCCTTATTTAAAGGATCCTGATCTATTATACATATGACTTTCCATCGCTCGGGATTCCTTTCTCGGATAAGATATCTTTCCATACGAACCGAGAGTCCTTCCGAGTTTGCCGTCGATTCCTTCCTTTCTAAGACTCTTTCCCTAAGTCTCCGTGCCGGATAAGTCTTGGTGATAGAAGACACGTCATATTAACTTGCCCACGGATCGACCTGATTGCATCGTGACTCGATTCTGCTGGATCCGACTCCGTCCGACTTGTGCCTTCTCGGGGACTTGAGCACTCGGGAACATCAGTACTCGGGAGCGCTAGTACTTGGGGACACAGGCCCGGGTGCTCGGTACTCGGACGTGCTGGCACTCGGAATTGCCAGTGCTCGGGACCGCTAGTACTCGGGAACGAGTGCTCGGTACTTGGGCACTTTATTGCTCGGGGTCGATGACGCTCGGGGTCGCGAGCGCTCGGGGTAACCACTGCTGAATGCCCGGAGGTACTGCTCGTAACTTGATGACGTAGTACTCGGGACATTAGCGCTCGGGGATGCCTCCGACTGCTCGGGTCTTCGGGAACTTTTGCGAGTACCTTCGTACCCGGGACGTGGCGAGTACTCGGGGAAAACTGCGGACTGCTCGGGATGCGAGTACCCGGACCTGTACTTCAAGATTAATGCTAAATCTACAACGAGTAAATCCATTATTCTAATTTGGCTAGTCGAATAAATCTTAAAGCCAAATTACACTGCAAACAAAACCCAATACTTAATTTGGCCGACCAAATAAATCCTTGAGCCAAATTATGCTGTAAACACATGCCCCCCTGCTTTTTGGTATGATTGCATTTACCAAAAACACCGTAGACCACACCATTGCTTAGGACGATACTTATAAAGGACATATCGGCGATAGATTTTATTAAGCTTCTTGCCACAAACTCGGGTAATACCTTTTCAGATATTTCCCATTAAGAGCCTTAGGTAACCCTTCCCCTTGCAAAGATTCTACAAAGTAAGAATTCCCGAGGACGATCTCGATTACCCTATATGGACCCTCCCAACTCGGCGACCATTTGCCGAATTTGTTGTTCCGAGTTCCAATAGGTAAAATCGTCTTCCATACTAGATCTCCTATTTGAAACGATTTTTCCTGTACTCTTCTGTTGTAAGCCTTACCAACTCTCAACTTCTCCTTTTCGATTTCTCGTAAGGCTTTCAACCTTTCTTCCGAAACGTCGTCTATCCTATCTACCATCAAGTGGCTGTAATCTTCAGCCGACAAGTCGTTTTGTCTGGCTATTCTAAGAGCTTGTAATCTAACTTCCACGGGTAACACTGCTTCCTGCCCGTATACCAACTCGAATGGCGTTACTCGGGTTGCCCCATGCTTAGATATTCGATGGGCCCATAGTGCTTCCGAAAGGACTTCATGCCACCTTCTCGGATGTTCCTCAATTTTCTTCTTTATTAACTTGATCAAAGTCTTATTGCTAGACTCGGCCTGTCCATTGGCTTGCGCATAATAGGGCGACGAGTTCAACAACTTGACTCCAAAGGACTCGGCAAACTCACTGAATTGGTGAGACATAAAGGACGCACCCTGATCGGTTGTCAGAGTTTGAGGGATATCGAACCTATGAATGATATGTTCTAGAATGAAGCTAATCACTTCCTTATGAGTCATATTTCTCAAAGGAACTGCTTCAGTCCACTTGGTAAAATAATCTGTTGCTACAAGGACGAAGCGATGACCTTTAGACGAAGCAGGATGTATTTGCCCAATGAAGTCTAAACCCAATCCTCTAAATGGCCACGGCTTTATAATAGGGTTCATCCTAGCCGTGGGTACCAATTGTATGTTCCCGAACTTCTGACATGCTTCACACCCTCTATAATACCGAAAACAGTCTTCTAACATAGTCGGCCAATAGAATCCTGCCCTCTTCAATAACCATTGCATCTTGGGAGCCGACTGATGTGTTCCGCATATCCCTTCATGCACCTCTCCCATAGCTACCTTTGACTGGTCGGGATCTAAGCATTTCAATAATACTCCATCTATCGTTCGGCGATACAACTCGTCATTAAACAAGGTGTACTTTATAGCTTGCCGCTGAATTTTCCTATCTCTTGTTCGACTCGGATCTTTCAAATAACTAACTAAAGGTGCCCTCCAATCACTGACTTCCAAACCGCTTAACGACTCGGCCGCTTGTGTTAAACTGTTGCCCCCCGAGCCGGTACTGGATCCACACGAGTCGGCCTCGACTTCCAGCAAGTCGACCTGGCCTTCGACAGCAACGAGCATCGGCTTTCTAGATATGAAAAACTTCCCTCTCCCGACTTGGTACCCGGATGCTTGCTGTGCCAAATAGTTGGCTCTAGAGTTCTCCTTTCTAGGCACATGGCTGATATTAAAAGTATCTAAGAACTTGACTATGTCTAAACATCGGTCTAAGTAGCTATTCAGCAGACCATCAAAGCATTGAAACTCACCGTTGGCTTGCTGAACCACTAGCAATGAATCTCCAAAAGCATCTATATCTTTTACGCCCATATCCACTAAGTTTTGCAAGCCAAACAATAATGCCTCATACTCTGCCTGATTATTAGTGCAAGGGTATTCTAACCGGACCGATGACTCATAGATAACATCATGTGGTGAAACCAGAACGTTACCAATGCCTTGCCCACTTCTGCAAACCGATCCATCAAAATAAAGCTTCCATGGACATATACCAACATAACTAATATCTTCTTCATCCTTAACCTGATGATCAACAATGAAGTCGGCGACGACTTGACCTTTCATAGCACGCAACGACTCATATGTTAAATCATACTCTATTAAGGCATAAGCCCACTTTTCCAATTCGTCCGCTAAGAATCGGTTGTTGTAACATATACTTAATCACGTCAACTTGGCAAGACACTATACAGGTACTCGAAAGCAGATAATGCCGAAACTTGGCACATGCGTAAAATAAGCATAAGCATAGCTTCTCGATGAATACGTACCGACTTTCGGTGTCGAGTAGTCGGCGACTTACATATGCGATGATGTATTCCTTCTTGTCGACTTCCTGAGTCAGCACTGCGCCGAGTACTTTATCTTGTGCGGCAATGTATAGTCGGAACGAAACTCCCGACTTGGGTGCTCGAAGCACTGGAGGACTCGATAAGTATCTTTTGATACTATTGAAAGCATCTCGCTGCTCTGCCCCCCAAGTGAACTCGGCTTCGTGTTTTAACCGGAGTAATGGAACAAACGATTCAATCTTCTCCGCCAGGTTAGATATGAATCATCTTAGGTAATTTATCTTTCCTAATAGACTCTGCACATCTTTCTTGCATGTTGGCTCCTCTAACTTTCTGATGGCCTCTATCTTTTTAGGATCGATCTCTATACCCTGCTCATGAATTATGAACCCTAAGAACTTACCAGCCGACACTCCAAAAGCACATTTGAGCGGGTTCATCTTCAGCCCGTACCGACGCATTCTTTCAAAGGCTAGTCGTAAGTCGGCCAAATGGTGATTACAGCCGTCCGACTTGACGACGATGTCATCAATATAGACTGTTCTCTAAACCTGGGCCTGGACAGGATCCAATTCCGCTGAAACATGCCGATTGGTCCAGCCGGGTGCGGTGCCCAAGGGTTGAAACCCCATGGAGGGCACTGTGGGTAGAAAGTGTGTGCGCCTCCCCAGTATGCCGGACCTGTTGCGAAGTATGGTGGTTGAATGTATGGTCCCTCCTGCCAGCGCTCAGGACCACCGAAGCCTTGTCGAGGAGGAGAGCTAGGACGCTTGGCCCCTCCAAGCCGAGTGAATACATTGTTGGTCGTGTACTTGTCCAGCAACTGTTTCACCGTCAGCTTTGATTTCCCAGCTTGATTCTTCCCTCGATTAACCTTCCAGACTCCAACTTTTGGATTCTTTGGCTTGATCATCCTTGGAGTCGGCAAGGAGTTCGAGTTGATCGTTTCTGGAGTAGGAGAGGGACTCGGCTTGATCATTCTCGGAGCCGCATTGTCATCAATGATGACATTCTTCCCTTTTGTCGACTCGGCCTGATCTGACCGAATTAACACTTTCTTTTTCTCCAAGTCGATCACGTTGATTGGAAAAGGATCACTGTCAAGTTTCATCTTGGTGCTTTGGGCATACGTCAATCGTCCGTCATTAATGGCCGATTGCACCTGTCGATGAAACACATTGCAGTCATTAGTAGCATGAGAAAAAGAGTTTTGCCACTTACAATATGCTCTTTTGCTCAATTCGTCCGCCGATGGGAACATGTGCCCTTCCCTTACTCTAATCATATTTCCCTGTAGGAGCATGTCAAAAATCTTGTCGCATTTGCTAATGTCGAAAGTGTACCGAATCTCCTCTTTCCGAGTGGGTGTAGGCCTGAGGGCTGGACAAACAAAGGGTTTTGACTTGGGCGTATGAACCCACTCGGCAATGCATATGTCAGCGTCGTCCTCACTGTCCGAGCTGTTTTCGTATGTTATAAGATTGACTGCCGACTTTTCTTTAGCTTTGCTCTTAGTATCCCCGAACCGGCTATACGGTTTGACTTCCTTGGCGCGGTTCTCCTGTGCTACAGCCCTCTGAGCGACTTGGCTAATGCTCAGGAATTCTTGGCCCTCTAGTCTGTCCTTAATATGGGCGAGCAAACCCGAAAAAGCGAGGTTGGCAAGATCTTTTTCGTTTATGTTTAAACTAAAGCACCAGTTTTTAACCTCTCTGAATCTCCTAATGTAATCACAAACCGGTTCATTGTACTTTTATCTAACCATTGTCAAATCCGAGAGTCTAAGCTTGGTCTCACCACTGTAAAAGTAATCGTGGAACTGCCGTTCTAGTTGCACCCAAGACGTAATAGACCTAGGGGCGAGCGAGGTGAACCATGTGAAGGCAGTACCTGACAATGACAAGGGAAAGAGTTTCACCCTATAGATATCTGATGTGCCGACTTCACTACTTTGTGCCAAGAATTGCCCTACATGTTCAAAAGTAGACCTATTGTCTTCCCCTGTGAATTTGACAAAATCAGGAATTCTGAACCCGCGGGGTACGGTGTTGTGTCGTAGCACTCAGGGTATGGTTTTAGGTAAGCACGAGATCCATCCTTCGGTATTACGCCGAGTTCTCTGAGCACTCCGGCGAGTTGATCCTTAAAGCTCATATCGGCGAGCGGGGTACGCGAAGTCGGCTGTGGCAACTCGGGTTGGGCTTGTTGCGGGTTGAAATATGTTTCTGGGACCGGCCCATGGGGGACTCCGGTGCCGAGAGGTGGGATAGGTGGCGTGTTGTACGCGACTGTCTGATAGTAGGGTTGTGTGGTGTTCGCGCTAAGGCTTAGACTTTGATCGTTATTGAAAGAACTTTGGGGCACCGAAGTCGGAATGACAGAAGTCGTGATCATGGGGGCGACTTCTACCCGATGATCGACTCTGTTATGGTCAGGGTACATCGGCTGTTTGTTCCGATGTTCATCGTTGACCTGTAAGACTGTAGATCTAACCTGACCCTGCAGGCTACTATGTATGTCTTTAGCTAGCTGCTCTTTCAACTCGTCAAATCGGTTATTTATTACTCGAGCGAATGCTTGTGCCGATTTGTCCATCTCAGAGCCATATTTGCTGGCTACCGACACGTCAATTAGATGAGCAATTTCATCAGAACAAGTCGGTTTACTTACCTCGGTATTGAGCGTAGCAGAAGGACTCGGCACGACTACCTTCTTGATGACGCCGTTCCTCGTCTTCTGATAGCCGGCCAACTTTTGCCGGAGTCGTTCCGCCTGCTCCTCTTCGAGTTGTCGTTCAATCTCCCGCCGTTCAACTTCAGATAGGTCGTCAAGTGTAACGGCGATGATGTTATCTGGGTTGACGATGCTTCCGTCCTTGGAATCGGAATTCATGGTGTAGACTTCTCTTCTCATCCCCAGCGGAGTCGCCAATTGTGTTCGCATGAAATTGGATCCGTGAAACACCTAGGTAAAGTGGAGTCGCCAACCGCACTTACGTGTGCGATACACGGTTGTTTTTCAAGCAAAACAACAAAGGATAACTATCGTACTTACGCGTACGACGAGCGATTGCTTTCCGAGCAAAGCAACAAAGATCTTCTGGCTTACGTGCAGAAGAACCGATCGTTTTTCAGTGCAAAATGATAAAGATCTAAACTAGAACAGAAAAGTAAAGGTAAAATGTAATAGATTGGTTTGTGTCGATTGTTGTGTGTCTCTCAATCGGCCATCACCCCTCATATTTATAGGGCGGCTGGTCTTCCCGTAGGAGATCAAAACTCCTAATCTTAATTGATTACGGATATACAATCTTTCCTTATTTAAAGGATCCTGATCTATTATACATATGACTTTCCATCGCTCGGGATTCCTTTCTCGGATAAGATATCTTTCCATACGAACCGAGAGTCCTTCTGAGTTTGCCGTCGATTCCTTCCTTTCTAAGACTCTTTCCCTAAGTCTCCGTGCCGGATAAGTCTTGGTGATAGAAGACACGTCATATTAACTTGCCCACGGATCGACCTGATTGCATCGTGACTCGATTCTGCTGGATCCGGCTCTGTCCGACTTGTGCCTTCTCGGGGACTTGAGCACTCGGGAACATCAGTACTCGGGAACGCCAGTACTCGGGGACACGGGCCCGGGTGCTCGGTACTCGGACATGCTGGCACTCGGAATTGCCAGTGCTCGGGACCACTAGTACTCGGGAACGAGTGCTCGGTACTTGGGCACTTTATTGCTCGGGGTCGATGACGCTCGGGGTCGCGAGCGCTCGGGGTCACCATTGCTGAATGCCCGAAGGTACTGCTCGTAACTTGATGACGTAGTACTCGGGACATTAGCACTCGGGGATGCCTCCGACTGCTCGGGTCTTCGGGAACTTCTGCGAGTACCTACGTACCCGAGACGTGGCGAGTACTCGGGAAAACTGCGGACTGCTCGGGATGCGAGTACCCGGACCTGTACTTCAAGAATTAATGCTAAATCTACAGTGAGTAAATCCATTATTCTAATTTGGCTAGTCGAATAAATCTTAAAGCCAAATTACACTGCAAACAAAACCCAATACTTAATTTGGCCGACCAAATAAATCCTTGAGCCAAATTATGCTGTAAACAGCCCCATCGGGATCTCATAGGGGAAGACGTCCTCGAATTCCTGCAAAACACGAGACATAGTTAGAGGAAGTGGAGGTGAGTCGTTGGTCAAAGCAACTACATCTTTGTACACAAGTACAAAGTGTAGTGTAGGTGGGTCATTCCTCACTCCTCTCATCTCGGATTTGGTGGCTAGCATCACTAAGCCTCTACTCTCTTCCTTGCTCTTTTCTCTCATTTTGGGCTTGTGGCTCTCGCTCACCGATTTGTGGAAGTCACTCAAGGTGGTGCTCTCTCGCTCACTTCTCTTCTTTTCTTCTTGAAGCCTCGCCAACTTTTGAGCATTGTCGGCGATGATTTGGCTTGGCATCATGGGGTGAAGCACATACTCCTTGTGGTGCCACCGAAAGATGTACTCATTGGTGTGGCCGTCGTGGCACGCCGCTCGGTCGTACTGCCATGGGCAGCCCAACAGAAGGTGGCACACCGTCATGTGTACCACATCACACTCCACTGTGTCCTGATAGGCTCCAATCTTGAAGGAGACTTGCACCATGTGTTGTATCTTGACGGTGCCGCTATCGCTCAACCACTGCACATGGTAGGGACATGGGTGCTTCTTATACTTCAGGTTGAGTTTGGAACATAGCTCTTGATTGGCCAAATTGTGGCAACTTCCTCCATTGATTATGACT
Source organism: Stipa capillata (assembly GCA_019208055.1). Taxonomy (NCBI): domain Eukaryota; kingdom Viridiplantae; phylum Streptophyta; class Magnoliopsida; order Poales; family Poaceae; genus Stipa; species Stipa capillata. The sequence goes on from JAGXJF010001892.1 coordinate 103,473, forward strand.
TTGATGGTTTTGCCGTCGATTGTGGCCTTGGTTTGGAAGAGGTTGCACCGTTGTTCAGGCTCATCTTGAAGTTGGACGGTGAGGATCCTCTTGGTGACGATGAGGGATGGACCCGACTCAGTCTCGCAATAGATTCGCTCTTGTCCATCTTCATATTCTCCTTCTTGCTTAATCCGGGCTACTTCATGGATGGCATCAATCTCACCCTCGCTTGCAGACTCATATTCGCCTTCTTCAGTGATCAACATAACATGTGCATTGGGACACTCTCTTTGCACATGACCACGCCCTTGACACTTGAAGCATACGATGTCATGGGTCTTGCCCGTTGAAGCCATTGAAGAAACATTGCTTCGAGTCGGTGTATCCTTCGAAGAAGAGGTGGTAGAGCGGCTTGTATTTGACCATTAGTGCACACTTGTACTTCCACCACCCACTTGACCCTCTGTCTTAGACGTTGTTGGTCTTGGAGAAAACTTTGCACCCGGAGTGGAGCAAGAAGCCACTACCGGGGCACGTGAGGTGTAAGGAGTGGGGTGTGCGGTATACATTGAGGACTTGGAGTAGCGAGCATCCTCTTGCACCTGGCACTCGGCCTTGATAGCTTGATGCACTAACTTCACAACTGTGTTGTAGGGTTGATAGTCGGTGATGCGCTTTATTGGGTGGTTCAATTTGGCCAAGAAACGGGCCATAGTCTGCTCTTCAGTCTCTTGGACATTGGCTCGGATCAAGGCGGTTTCCATTTCCTTGAAGTATTCTTCAACTGTCCAACTAACTTGTTTGAGGTCTTGAAGTTTCTTGAAGAGATCTCGCTTGTAGTACTTGGGCACAAAGTGGGCCCGCATCTCTCTCTTCATCTCTATCCAAGACATGACAGGTGGCTCTCCATGGTCGCCTCGCTGATACTGCACTTGTTCCCACTAAATAAGTGCATATCCATCGAACTCAAGTGAGGCCATAGCAACCTTCTTCTCTTCGGAGTAATTGTGCATCCGAAAAACCTTATTCACTTTGAGCTCCCATGTGAGGTACTCTTCGGGATCCATTGCATCACCGGAGAACTTGGGAATTGTGAACTTAAGCTTGTCAAACTTTTTCTCCCCATCTCCTTGCTGACCCCTCTGCCGGTGTTTTGTACCCTCATCATGATAATTCCGTCTTCTGAACCCTAGGTCTCTATCTGGACGTCTTTGATGTCTTTGCTCACTGGGTTGGTGAAAGCTTGAACCTCCTTCTGATGCACTTCCCTCATGCTCATCACTTCCTTGGTGGCTCCCTGCCCGACCCTGATTGTGTGGTCCATAAGTTGGGTCTCGGGCTCTTGATGAAGGAAGAGGTGCTCGGTGTCTAGCTGTTCTTCGAGCTTGGCATGCCATGCCGCCATCTCGGCATCGGTCTCATCAAGCGGTTCTTCTTCATCCATCTCTGCTTCTGGAACTCAGCCTCGAAGTGCTTGAACAACCTCCTGCACAATGCTTGTCTTCATAGATTCCATCTGCCGGGTCATGTCGTGCCTCAAATGGTCCACAGTGTCATGGAGGCTCCGCTGGAGGGCCAAGTGTTGCCCTCGAGTCACAGAATCTTCATTATCACTCACTCCGTGTGATCCTTCCCTAGACATGGTTAGCAATGCAACAATATATGTGAAATATGGGAAATTTTGGAACTCTCTCACCTCACTTACCACCGAAGTCCTTGCCTCCTTGGATTGAAGGATCGGAGGGCCGTGGAGGGTAAAGGTGACCCTCAAGAGTACGTTGAAAAAGTTCCAAGTTCCAAGGCACTAACTCAAACAAAGCTTTTAGTGGATCTCGGAGAGGATTAGCACAATATACTAAGCAAAAATGGAATAATGAGATTCTGCAATGACTAGTAATAATCCACAATGAAACAATGCAATAAGAGTTGATCTCAAAGGATATAAACGAAGCACAAGACAACTCACACACAATGATATTGGGATTTGTGCAACCAAGAAAGTGAGCCAGTACAAGATGTTCCTAGCGACGACTATGAGCTCGCGTTGCACAAATACAAAGAAAGATGCTAGCTCGATTGCAAAATAGAGTTAAGGATTTGCACACTTGACTACCCTTCCTAATTGGATTTCCTTTCAAGCTCGCGTTTCCCTACAAAAGGATCATTGGCATTTGCTTGTTTTCTTTCTCTTTCTCTTTTTTTGAATTTTTCCTTCTTTTTCTTTCTTTGTGCCACGATCTTACAAGATGAACGTTGTGGATTGCTTGGGAAAAGATATTCTAGGTAGAACAAGTGCACAATACCCTAGCAATCATCAAAGAGCTAGTCTTGATAGGAGCAAAGTTGTCGCAAAGGAGGATGTTGGCTTACAAAGAAAGAGGGCAAGATAGATGGTTATACCTTGCGTGTTGAAGTCTGGAAATGCTCTGTCCGGAGATTCTGGGCAACCTTGTCCGGACACTCCAGGCGAGGCTGGAGATTCCGGGGTAAGTTTTCCGGATACTCCGGGTTACCACCCGTGAGCGGTGAAGTTTGACGGCCACAGACCGGAGACTCCGGGTCAGAGGGGCCGGATACAGGGGCTCCCAATCTTCATGATTTGGACAAGGATAACTAGGCAAGCCTAATTGGAAAACCCACCCCAACAACAAATCCCAATGGGAAAGCCTTTGGGAACTAGGAACCAATTCAACAAACCTCTCAATTGAATGCCATGTTTTCCACTCGGAGGCACACGTCGATCTGTTCAATCCAAAAGGAAAGAAAGGCCTAGGGTGGAACTCCAAATCTAGAGGGATGAAACCCTAGATTAGGAGCAAAGCTCTACTAAGTTCTTAACAACAAGTCTAACCTCGATTAGGGTTTGGGTACGGGTATTTATAGTCCTAACCTCGTAACCCTTGGAGGCTAAGCCATCTCATTCCATGGGCCTCGGCTCATTACTGTGCACAAACAGTGCGCCCAGACATTCCAGGGTACCTTGCCCGGAATGTTCGGACGTGGTGCCCGGATATTCCGGGGTAGCTTTTCCGAAATGTCCGGACATCTTGATCAGTGGACGTCCGGAGGGTTGGAGCTGACACTCCGGGCAGTGGTCATCCGGAGCCTCCGGGAATGAGATCCGGAGTGTCCGGTCGTGGAGTTGGGGCATGGTGTTCTCGGCCACCCATCCGGAGTATCCAGGTTTGCTTTCGGAATGTCCGGGTACCATCCCAAGAGGAGCACACTCCTGGTGGACGACGTCCGAAGACTCCGAGTTTGATGCCCGGAATGTCCGGGTGTGTTGTGGGAACTCGGTGTTTCCAAGATTGGTATGTCCGGAGTGTCCGGGCTCCCTGGTCCGGAATGTCCGAACATGCATTCCAGGCAGCAGCTCGGGTCCTTCCTCCCCTTGGCTTCGCTCCACTTGGTTGATCCTTCATACCTGAGCAAGCAAAGAGTCAAAGCATTAGGTAGTATACCATTCAAGCTCAGGTCAAGTGGAAATGTATCAAGGAATAGAAGCACCTCGTGTTGTATAGCTTTAGCTCGAGCTCTTGTCATTGGACCACGAGGTTTTGGGGGTGGACTTGGTGAATTGGAATGAGCTGTGGTGTCTTCACCCTTGGTGCAAGTGATGTCCGCATCAGTATGCTGACCACCGGTACGGGCGGGAGTGCCTGTACCGAGCGGTCGCATGTAGTTATACATAGGTCCTGTGCCTGGTGGCTGAGCGATGCGTGCATTTTGCAAAAATCTATTTATCTTGATTCATGCATATTTACTTGCTATTTTAGTTGGCTTTTGGAATAGTTACTGCTATTTTAATGTAGATTCGCTTAAAAGGTAGATTAAAGCTCTTTGGGAGAATAATTAAGGGATTCACTTAAATAAGTGGTTTTTTTGGAAGAACCAAATATATACACATCATCTACAAGTCAAGAGAAGACCCCTGGAAAAAACCTCATCGCGATTGGCAACTCCAAATGGCCAGCCGACTAGTGGTACAAGAGCACTCGCTCGTACTGATTAGTCGTACCGACCTCCAAACGATTCGTCTTCACCAAACCCAACCTGGTGGCAATGGCCACATAAGCAACAAACATTCCTACACGATGGGACTAGAGGAAATAGTGGCGAAAACTGATAGAAAATAGATTGCTTCGCCATCGAAGAGAAGGAAGCTGTCTGAGAGACCACAAGCAATCTTGGAGGTCCATCCCCCACACCATCCCCGTCAATTTCCCATCTAGATTGATTTCTGAACTTGCTCATCTCGTACCTTATGTTTTTGGATAAGTTCTGAGATTACTCTTGCACATTTTAATCATGATATTTGACTTCCACGCTTCATTCATGTCTTGTGATCTATCTCTTGAGTAGTCTATTTAGTTCTCGAGGTTATGGGTGAACCCTAACCAAGTTATGATTAAGATGCAGTAATTTATTTGTGTTATGTTATATGAATGTGATCATGATGGAGTATGCTCGAAGCACATCTTTTATAAGGGCTCTACTCTCATGAATTATATGCATAATCACAAATTGTTCTCAGCTACTCTCTGTATTTGATTAGTGGTGAAACCATTCCTCTCAAGAACATATTTTATTATTGCAATCAATTTACTCTTATCGCACTTGAATCCTATTTTTATATCGAACTCATTATTATCACTATAGTTTTTTATTATATACTGCCACTACTGTCGTGTCATTTTATTAATTAAATAAACACTTGCAGGCTCTACGAAGAAACATTACTTGAAGAAACATACTGATTCCTTCTACTCCTTGTGGATATGATACTCTTACTTATCAAAAACTAGCTTTAACCTACCCTGTGCACTTGCAGGACATCAAGCTCTTTTTCTGGCGCTGTTACCGGGTAATGAAGCGCTATCGGTAATTGTATTGAGTATTGTTATTTTCATCAAGTATTTTATTTGCTAGTTTATTTTAGCCTTTATTATGGCTCGATGAGAGTCTATTAATCAATTAGCATATTACATAGTCATTACCAAAAACTTCTAAGATCAATTCAAGTGTTAGTCCAATAACAAATGAAGAAAACTTTGAGATAAATCCAATGCTAATATCTATGCTGTGAGAGAATCCTTTTCGGGAGACGATAATGAAATCCATATAAGCATTTGATGAGCTTTACTCAGATATGTGGAACTTTTAAAATGAATGCTTTTACTGTTGATCAAGTTATGTCAAATTTATTTGCTGTCATTGAAAGGTAAAGCCTTGATATGATTACGTACTCATCCTCGTGATGTTCTTACCACATGGACTGCATTATCTATTGCCTTCCTAACTCATTTTTATGCTGAGAAGAAAACATATGGAGTTATGATGTTTATTTTTACTTTCATTAGAAACCAGGAGAGAATATGATCAGAGCTTATAAAAGGTACAGGTCCCTATTGGGAGAGTATCCTCACCATAATATTGATGATTGGCTTGTTTTATATATTTTTTATGGAGGACTAAACGCTATGGGCAAACATGATATTGATCTTGCCTCTAGAGGTGCTTTTATGTGCTCTAGCTGCATAAGCTTGGGATTTAATGGACCAGATCTGTACAAATCAAGAAGCTTGAGATTTAATGGACCGCATTTGTGCAAATCAAGAAGCTTAGGAGCTCGACACAAGTAGTGAAGAAGGAACAAATCTAGAGTATGAATGTGTAGTCCTTGGTTAAATCTGGTAAAATGGAAGAATTGAGCAAAGAGCATTATATTGAACCTTGATGTATTAATTAGAGTTGCTAAGACTTTTGCTGAACATTTGAATTTACATAAGAAAAATTGGGCTGCCTACAAAGAACCTACTAAAGAAATAACTGCTAGTGTAACTATTGCAAATCAGATTACTAAGGAATTGCAGGAAAATGAGACAAAGACTTATAGACCATCTCTTCCCTATCCATTGAGGGTAGCACAACATAGATTCAAAGAAAAGGTTTCAACCAAGAAGACAAAGAAGCTAGACATAAGTGAAGCAAAGGTAAAACCTCATGTGAATGTGGTTAAAAAATTAGTATCTGATGACCTTCATGTTAAGCAAGAAATTAATTTGGAATCAGATGCCACTTCTTTAGTCAAAGGTAATGCTAAGGTTAAAAATTTCGGTAAACTTGTCACTCATTATTCCTGTAATGATACTTCTTATGGTTTATGTGATCTTGGTTCAAGCATTAATGTTATCCCTTATTCAATTTTTGAAGAGATTAAATATGCAGTTCAGCTAGCAAAGATTCAAAGAACTGATATGACTATTAGACTTGCTGATAGAAGTTATAAAGATCCTGATGGTATTATTAATGATGTTCAGATTTTAGTTGGTGGGTTTGTTTATCGTATTGATTTAGCCATTATTGATATGCCTTAAGATTCTTTTGTTCCTATTATATTTGGAAGACCTTTTCTAAACATTATTAAAGCAGAAATAGATCGCAAAGAGGAGAGTATTACTGTTTGGTTTGGAATGGACAAACTTGAATTTCAATTCTCAAAATTTGTCACTAGTCATTTTTTTAAAGAACTACTAGACGAGGATGTGGTGACACAATTATCATCTATATGGTTAACTAGACCCGATGTTGGTTTGGAAAGAAGCCTTTTGGATCAAGAAATCTTAGAAGAGTCGATGAATGGGGTGCATATGATCAAGCACTAGATGAGAGGATGGAAGTACCAGTCAAAGAATATTTTGAAGTACCAGAAATATCTCAAGAAGAAAAAGCAACTCAAATCCCTAAGCTAGAACTTAAAAAATTACCAAGGAATATGAGGGATTAAAGGTATCGTGGTGACAGAAGCTACCTTGAACCCTTGAAACTTCTAAGTGTGAGAATGACAGAGACCATCTACTTTACACCGTTACCATGGGTGATGTTAATTGTTTGCTTGCCAATTTGACATTAGGGCAAGACGGTGGCTGTGAGGGATGTGTGTTCGATGTTTGAAGCGCATCTTTATAAAGCTCTGCTCTCATGAACTATTGTAATCAAGAATGCCTATTTTATTATTGCAATTGATTTACTCCTATTGCATTTTAATCTTGCTTTTATATCCAACTCATTATTATCACCATACTCTTTTATTATATACTACCGCTACTGTTGTGTCATTTTATTATGTAAATAAACACTTGCAGGCTCTACGAATAAAAAGTATTTGAACAAACCTACCAATTCCTTCTACCCCTTGGGGATACGATACTCTTACTTATCGAAAACTAGTTTCAACCTACCCTGTGCACTTACAAGACATCACTGAGCACCGGTACAACTGTCACGGTTGTACCAAGCGCCCGTACCACGTCCAGAAACCACTTAAAACGTTTGGGACGGGGTGAAGGGTTCTTCCCCTCAGAACCGCCCCAACTCTCTATCTTTCTCCTAAAACCAATACCCTAACCTCCCAAATCCCTATTTGTTCACCGTTTTTCTCAAATCTTGTGTTGGAATCCTCATCTACGATAAGTTTCTCCTCCGTTTTATCATAATTTCCATCTGATCTTTTTTAATTTTTGGTCGCATTTTTGAGTCTTCTAAAACCCATCTAACTTCATATTTCTTTAATTCTAACCGTCAAATACTAATTTTTCTTGCATGCATGTTTTATAGGAACCTCTGCCATCGATTTGAAGGGAAGAAATCATCTAGGAATCTACACTAGTACAGAAAACGATATCCGAGGCGGTTAAAATAGCACATCCGAGGCGGTTATAGCACCCGCCTCGACGGAGTGGTTGCGGATATGGGGGCATACATCGGAGGCGGTTATGCAAACGCCTCGGATAAGAGCTCATCTGAGGCGGTTAAAACTCATTAACCACCTCGGATAAGGGCATATCGGAGGCGGTTACATTTTCGTAAGCGCCTCGGATAATGTATTATTAGAGCCGCTCAGAATAATACAATCGCCTCCGAATATACACTTATTCGAGGCGGTTAGGTAAAGATAACCGCCTCCTATATCCGAGGGCCCAAAAAAATGGCCGGCGCGCCCTGTTGCCCGGAAGCTCATCACCACTACACAAGCACACGCCCGCGCATATCCACGGGGGACCCACGGGTCGGTATCAAATGAGGAAGGCCCATGGGGGACCCACGCAAAGGCCCACGGCGTACTACTATGCAGAAGATCTCAACCCGCAACGCGCAGCCGGGTATATAAACCACTCAACCGCGTGGTCGCTGGGCGAGGTGGGACTAAACCAAACGCCAAGGGGTCTGGCGTCCCGGCAGAAGGCGCCGAACGCCACGTCCGCCGGCGTTTGCGCGGCTAACCAAACGCCAAGGGGTCTGGTGTTTGCCTCCCAAAAAGGCTTCCAGCCTACTGTTCGTGTCACGGACCCGGAATTGCATATGATTAGGGGAACGAGAAGTCGCCAAGGACCGAAAGACTCGTCCGCCCGGTGGCACGGTACCTGCGCCGTACGCACCAAGGTAGACGGTCCGACACCCGCCAGGTGCGAGCCGGCCGGAAGCGACCAATCTTCCCAAAATCACATACGATTCCATAATCCGGTGAAAAGTCAGAGTCGTGCCCGAATCCTACCACGACAAGCAAGGTCGGAGGAGCCCGGCAATTCTACCCACACCCTAACCTAGCTCGGAAGCTAGTGGGTCGCTCGAAAGCCCGGTAGAACGCCCACACCCTGCCTGGCCGGCACAGCATCTCAGCCAGTGGGTCACTCAACCAACCCTGCTCGACTTAGTAGAAAATGGTACGGCCTCGATCTTTCACGGCATACCCATACACTTCATATCACTCACGCATTGTGCAGGGGCAGCCCGGATTAACAACTCGGATATCGTCACAAGCTCTACATTACGATATTAATAATAACAGTCCACGATGGGACAACCTATTACATCAGTCGGTTAACACCGGAAACATATCCGAGTACGGAGAAAATTAACAACAGCGGAAGCAAAATAATAGTCCCACAGCGACATAGCGATCGCTGAACAAAACACTAACTACCCCATACATCGAACACAACCGAGGAAACCAGACACGTCAAACATCGTCGAAAAACTCTTCGACC